>JARHVA010000163.1:3942500-4230000 GCA_037957365.1 Torreya grandis
TTTGCCTATGCATAGACTATATGATGTTGAATAAGGCAACCATAGAAAATAGATATCCATTACCCAATATTGATTATATATTTGATCAAATTCAAAGTGTTATGATATTTTAAAATATCTACCTTAGAGTAGGATACCATAAATTGAGAATCAAGGAGGAATATATTCTAAAAATTGCTTTCAAGATGAGATAAGGGCACCATGAATTTATATTTCTTCATTTCAGGATAATGAATACACCTAAAAAATTCATGAATATCATGAAATATTTGTTCATATATTATATTGAATTTTTTTTTATCATATTAATAGATGATATATTGATATAATCTAAGAGTGAATAAGATCATGTAGAGAACCTACATTTGGTTTTACAATGTTCTCCAAAGTACAAGATCTATGGAAAACTATCCAAGTGTGCTTTATTCCAAAGAGAAGTGAAAAAATTATGGAATATGATCTTAGTTAATGGGATATAAATGGATCCTAATAAGATTAAATCCATCATGGAATGGTTGACACCCAAAAATTTTCATGAGATGTGTAGTTTTATGGGTTTACCAGGATGTTACAAAAAAATGTACCTAATTTTTTTGAGATTGCTAACCCATCACCTCTCTGCAACAAAAATAACTAAATTTTATGTGGAATTATACATGTGAATAATCCTTTCATACTTTGAAATAGAGGATTAATTATACACCTATTTTGAGAGTATTATATCCTATTGGCTATTTTATTATAGTAATTGATGCTTTTAGGGATGGATTAGGTGGATTTTTACTATAGGAAGGATAAATAGTACCTTATGAGTCAATGAAATTGAATATTTATGAGGCTAATTATAATCCACATGATTTAGAGTTGTCTGCAATAACATATGCTCTATAATTTTGGATACATTATTTGTTCAGTAAATCATTTGAGCTTAAGACAAATAATTTTGGGAACAAGTATATATTTAATAACCTTTTTGAAAAAGGCGTTGGTTATATTTTTTATTAGAATATGTTTTTTATATAAATTATATAAAATGAAAAGGGAAAAATATTATAGATTTACTTAGACACATAAGGTACATAGCAATAATGGCCATAATTTGAAGTACCTCCCAACATCAAGTTTTGAGATTCTCACTAGGAGATGAATTTATGAGCAAGTCAATAAAATTTTAGCAGAATCCTCAAGACTGTATATATGAAGGATTTAATTTGAGAACTATGGAATCCTAAAGTTCAATTGGATAATGTATGTATCAAACAAAGAAAACTTAAGAGTTTCCATGCTTAAGGAGTTGCATAATGATCCTTATTCAATCCATTTAGGAGCAACACACCTTATGTTTAATTTGAAACCATTATAATTTTGAAAGAGAATTAACAAAGATGTAACAAACTTTGTGTCTAGATGTTTGGAATGCCAATGAGTAAAAGTATAACATATATACCTTCATGTGTTGTTATACCCACATTATACTCTATAATGGAAGTGGAAAGTCATCAGTATGGAATTTGTCTAAGGGTTTCCAATGTCAAGGAATAAACCTGATATGATTTTGGTGGTAGTTGATAAACTCACCAATGTGTCACATTTTATACCTAATAATTTAATAGATGATGTTCTAGTTCTAGAAAAGATATTTTTTAGGTGTATATATTGCATTTTTTTCTTGAGAAAATAATTTTATATGGAGATCATTGCATGATTTTTAGGTTTTATCAAACCTTAAACATAACTTTAGGGACTTAATTTCAGTACAATCTATCATTTAGAAATAGATGGGAAAATTGAAATGGTAAATAAGGTTTTGGGGGACCTATTGAAGATGTATTACATGGATCAAAAATTAAAATGGGAATAATAAATTTCATTATCTGATTTTACCTACAATTACTCATTCTATTCAACTTTAAAAATGGCACCATTTGAGGCTTTATATCGAATAAAATTTACTACACCTATTAGTTAGGATAAATTAGAAGAGAGAGTGGTTTTAGGACTTGATATATTTATGGAAATGGAATAACATGTGAAACTAGTTATAAAAAGGTTAGTTAAGGCCATTGATAGGTATAAAATCTATGTTGATATGAAAAGGAAATAAGGTAGTTCTCAATTGGAGACAAAGTGTTTTTTCATGTTAAACAAAAAAATAGCTCTATCAAATTTTGTAATTTAGCCAAATTAACACCTAGATATGTAAGATCTTTTGAAGTTCTAGAAGTGATTAACCCTATTGATCAAAAACTTGAATTACATTATATTTAGCACAAATTCATAATATTTTTTGTGTCTTATTTTAAGAAATATGTGTTGATCCTTAGCATGTACTTGATTGGAATTCATTATAGGTTCTGGATTTAGGAGGGGTATCATTAGAACTAATCAAAATATTCGAAACATTATAACTTAACTTGCATTAGAGAATTGTATCAATGCAAGGTATAGTGGGACTAAATATAGTTCCACTTGGGAAGATCAGGAGGAGATTCAAATAATTTTTCCTCATTTATCTACTTGATATGTTTTTTTGATAATTTACATTTTCAAACATGTTTTATCTTTTTAATAACGTCATTAGAATGATGACATTTTAAGGGAGAGATGATGTTACATAATATTTTACTCCTTATAAATAATGTTGATTTTGTTTGAGTAAATTATTAAACTATTGATCTGCTAGTTATTGAGATGTGTGGTAAAATAAAACAATATTCTATTTATTTTACTTTAATAAACATTAGTAGATTTATTATGTTTACATTAATAATATTTCAGATATTTTCTATTAGCTTGGACTAACTACTAATTTTATAAATGAGGTGGATGTATGATAGTGTACCCCTCATATCAAAATAATTTAGAGGGAGAGTCTCATATGGGAGAGAGAAAAAAATAATGATAAATATGGGTGGAAAGAGAGAGAAATTAGAATAGTCACACACTCATGGCTTATCAATTGTTTATCATGTATAGTTGTGATGAGCTTTCATTTTGGGTGGTTATTCAAATGCACATTTTTATTTGGTATTAATTGATGTAGGTAGTTTACTTGATTGAATTACATTTATTTTGGTGATTATACAAGTTATGTGCATGATTCCATAGTTGTGTATGATAGTTTGGTCACATAATTTATGTTTACTCATACACTTGACCTTGCATTATCATTGATTGATTTACTATGTTTTTAGGTCATTAGGTCCTAACATTTTAAAAATTATGTTGTTAGTTTGATCCTTAGCTTATTTTAAAAATATCTAAAATCCTAAAAGACTCCTTTTTAGAGGTCATTAAGCTTCAAAGGATCATTTGAACCTTTTTAGGGTACATTGAATTATTGGTGGTATGTTAATTTTAACATGGGATTATGAAATGCCTAAAACACATTATATAAAATGATTAAAATTGATGAGTTGCATTTGGTCAAGGGTGAATCCTTAGGGTTGAGAAATTTTGAGGAAAAAGAAAGTGAAGTGGAAATCATTTGTTAATTTAACTTTGACTATTCTGGGAGGTTAGTTTTGATGAAACCCTACATGGAAATTTGTTGGGAAGACTTGGGTTTAACTCATAACTATTTATCATGCCATTATGAGTCTTGGCACTATTATGAGTGCCCAAAAAGATTGGTGGAAATAATATAGGCATGGGTATAGAGCCACAAATAAATTTTTGGAATTTAAAAATGAGAAAAAGAGGTAGAATGGGCATGGTGAAGAATAAACAAATTTGGAATTTAGAGTGGAACATTGATAGTGGGAGAAAGAGGATAATGATAAGTTGAATCCAACATTAATCTTATATTATCTTAAGTAGCTTTGGCTTTTGATTTTGGTCAATATATTATTTAGGTTTTTCATTCCATTTGATTTGATTGTCCATTTTTATAGTCTTGTATTGGAAATAAATGTGAAACCCTAGAGATTAAAATAAGACCTAGGTTTATAGACAATATGAGTTAGATTCTTCTCTTAATCTTGGTTGTATAAATTCATGTATATTATATTTGGAAAATCTAGTGTTGGTCTATTTACATAACATAGTTAATACCCAAATATGGGTATTGTCTTGAATGACTATTTTCATGGTTTTTTGGGGTCAATTTTTAGTACATTGGACGTGGAAATCAATTGAACTAGGCATAATCACCCTTATGCATTTGTGGGTGAGGGTTCACCCTCATCCAAAAGATCATAAAGGTGATTCAAAGTTAAATAAATGAGTTTCACACATTATCATTTTTATTTATTATTATATAAATAAGTCTGGATTTAGACCTATAGGTGGTTATAATAACCACTTACAAGACTAATACATGTTGTGGCCATTTTAGAGACCAAGCCATGACTAAATCTTGCTTACAAAGACTATTTTAAAAATTGAAAACTTTTTTTTCTATCAATAAATGGATGGAAACTATTATGTGTTCATAGAAATATTTGTTTTCGTGATTATAAAGTATAAAAAAAATTATTTGTAGAAGGGTCTTCATTATTGTTGTCTTAAAATTGAAGTTTAGTAGTCGAAATATTTGAGCTTGTTTATTGTATTTGAGTATTTAGTGACTACTTTTAAATTATAAAGGAACTAATATGAGCCTACAATAGCATTTTTTTATGGTTAATAAGATGAGGACCTTATTACTATAAGAGAGTATATATATGAAAGGATTCTTAAAAATTGAACCAACTTTAGTTTATTTTTATTATTTAGTTTCAGGTATTACATTTTGGAATAAATTTATTTTGGTTTTAAGTAAATGAATCGAATTAAATAATTTATTGACTATAGGATAAGGTAAAAAAATAATGGCTCTATGAGTGCTTGATCCTAATTATTCAATTATAAATTAATAGACTATATAGTTATTATTGTTATGTCATATTAGCATCCTTAATATGATTTATAGTGGTTATAAACATTTAAATCTAGTATATTGGTTTATTGAGATGCCATAAGTAACTTGAGTTATATACCTTTATTTTATTAAGGGTGTTTTAAAAATTAGTAAACTATAGTAGTTTTGATATAAGGGAATTAGATGTCCCAAAAGGGGATGTATATGGATCAATAATAAAGAAACCTTTATGGTATAAAGGACCTTAACATGGATAAAATGAAATCATATTACCTATTTGTGGTGTGTGTGTGTGTGTGTGTGTGTGTGTGTGTGTGTGTGTGTGTGTGTGTGTGTGTGTGTGTGTGTGTGTGTGTGAATTATGATTCTATGTAAGAATAATTAGTATTGTTAGGTATGTAGTAAGGTCTTTATCTTGAAAATTATGTTGCCTTGATGTTTGATTCTTTACCAAATTATACATATGAATATTGTGACAAATGCTTGAGTTCCTTAATAAGCTCTTTTTGGTGACTTTGTCTTTCATATTTAAATTATTGTAATTTTGGAAACTTGTTTGAAATACATATATAAAGTGTGCCATGATTATTATATTGTTTGGGATGAATTCCTTTGGTTATATGTTTGTTGTGCGGTTTATTTATAAATCATCCTCTATGTTAAGGGATGACTAGTGATGTTAGGCATGATGCCTTTGCATAAATTATGTAGGATAATTAAGGTAATAGAGAGTATTATGTTATGGACTATGACCCAATTTCATTTGAAGTCTGAAAATATAATTAAAATTTTTGGCCAAAGTATTGTTATAGCTCTATACATTATCTATCAATATACTTTCTAGTTTGCATTCAAGTGTGATGTCATATTATATAAATGATGTATTCCATGGTCTCTATGATTGTTGGATGTGATATTAAATGTATGACATAATATTATATATGATTTATTGATGTTCACATCACCATTATATGACCTCTCATGAAGGGAAGGGCTACTCTTAGTGGGGAGGTGTGCAGGGGACTACTAGTATGTGGTTGGAGGAAAAGGACACAAATTATGCTCTCCCTCTCTACAACTAGATACAAATTATTTTTGAGAAATAATCATGGCTATTATTTAATTTAATGAGTTACACTATGAAGTTTAGTTGTACTATTGTAATAATTTAATTAAACATTTATTTATTAAATTTAAAAAAGTAGCAGTGGCTATAACATAAACAAGCATTCATTATTCATGATATAGTGTCACAATAATGGTTATATATATTGATTATAGACTATTTATTTTACCTTTCTATATTTGAAGATGAAAAACTATGTTTTTGTATGCTTCAACTACATTTATGTATTATACTATGTCATTGATGTATTTTTATAACTAAGATCCATTAATGGTTGGATCAATAAACACTTATATGCTTTGATTAAGTACTTTACTATGTATAATGTATTTTTTTACATGGATGTTCTAAAATATAACCTCAAATGAGTAATGTAACCCAATTATTCAAATATGATGATAGTATATTGTTGGTACAGTTGGAATGTTTAAGAACATTAAGTATTCATGATTATATTAGTTGGTTATGAATTTATTAGCTATTTAAAAAAATTAAGTAATTTAGTAGTAAAACCTGATGGGAATTTAACCCCTGAGTACAAATTGGAACTCTTTGGAATGGTATAAGGATATATTTTTTAGGATTTTGAGGATCCTATTATTCCCTAGCATTAGATAAATCTAGCAATTTGGCCTAGAACTTCTCAGCTTCTAATTATTCTAATACAACTCCAAGTGACAAGTGTGGATTGGATATGTGTATATTTTTATAACTTGTAGTATTTTTAGGTGATACCTTAAATTTTCCTTTTATATTTAAACTCAATCTCTTAGATAAGAATATACCTAATTTATCCCTCTCAAATTGTATTCAATTAATCAATCATTATTTTTAATTATTTATGTGTTGTCCTATATAGGGTTAGAATTTTTTTACTCTCATTGTACCAAAAGGAAATAACTTGTACTCAAACAAAAATTATCTAGAAAACAATAACTTTATTTGATAAATTAGGAAATATATTTTAGAAAGTGAGAAATCTATTTCTATTTTTTTAAGAGTTAGTACTTGACACCTTCATAGGCAATGGTGCCAAAAATATATGAAAGACATAATTTAATGTTATATGTTATCTTAAGGATTTATCTTGAAACCTATAAGGATATACCATATGATGTAACCACCTAACACATAGACTATATGATCCTTCATTCGATTATCAACCCAAGGAGTATATTTTTTAAAGTGTCTAAACTATATATGTAACACAAAATCATATGGAATACTAGGAGGCTAACACACTCTTGCTAGGAAATAAACATGCTTAAAAAAATTAAATGACATGATAGTAAATTATGTAAAAGGAAAAACTATAAGTTAATTTGAAGAAAAAGAAATGACAAGAAATAAAATGTTAACCTAGTTTGAAAGCTTCCCACATATAATTGAAAATGTAGAATTATAAATGCTCAAGAATGAAATCAAACATGAATGTAAAAATAAAATGCTATAACTACTCTATAGAAAGTGAAATATACATATACATAGTGTAGAATGAAACTAAAATAAACATACACCACTCAAAGGTGGGATTACCTTAATCTAAACTAAACTAACAAATGGAATTTTTTCTAGATTTTTTTTTTAAATAGTCCTTGATTCAGTTGGAGTTGTGTTATAATCCCATCCTTTACTACAACTGAATACTTCAAATCACTTTATACATCAATAAATACATAGAAATGAAAGTATTTCTATGGTGAAATTATAAAGTTATCATAAAACTGATAAAAACTTCAACCTTATATTCTATTTGTTATTTATATATCTCACTTCTAAATTATTTCATTCTATTTATTCTATCTTAGATAGAGAAGGTAGGCCTTTATTTAGATCGATGGGTTTAACAAACTTTAGACTAAAAACTAAACAATAACATAAAATAGGAATTATGGTGAAACAACACATTAATTTGTTACAACCACTTAAGTTGGATGATCCAATAAAGGATGAACTAGGAATAGATAATATGAAGTTGACTTACCCTTTTATTCACACTGAAGAACTACCATAATTCTCAAACTATAGAAGAACATTGTTCAAAACCACCATCTAACCGCCAAGCCCTCAAAATTATATGCAAAATTATTTCTATGTATTGATCAAAATTATCCAACCATTGATACAGGTAACTCTTCCCAGTTTTTAAGGGTAGTTCACCTAATTTATATAATCACTTGTTATGGGTAATTTAGCTAGTTGATATGGGTATCACTACCTAGCTACTATGGGTAGTTCACCCAATTATTAGGAGTTCCTGTTTACTTAAAACATATTTAAGATCTATAATTTATGAATTAGTGATAAAGCCAAAAATAAAAATAATGATAAATGACATTATTTTATTCATAAGTAAATATTACTACTACAAAACAACAAATATATATGTAACATATTCATTATGTTCTCTATGAAAAAATGGACATTAGAAGGAAACATAGATATTTAAATATAGTGATTGTAAGAAGTCAACATGGGAAGTTTGAAAGGTCAACTAGGGTCAATTCTTAAGCTCCTAAATACATACATTGCTTTATGCACTAAATTCATGAGCATGCACATGGTATATTATGAGTGGAACCTAGAGAGAAAATATGGAATGGGAAAAGGTTATTAATATTTTATTAATACTTTAAAGTTTACATCCACAGATGAGGGATTAAATATGCCTCTAAAATTCATATTTGCACCTACTTTTTTGAATGACGTCTAGATGAAAAATTAGTTCCAAGATATGAACAAAGAATATATTTATGGGAACATATGTTTATTTTAATAATATGAGTATTCAAATGGTGGTGGAGAAATAAGTGTGAGTTACATGTAAGACTTATCAAGAAGAGAATCCAAGTCATGAGAAAGTTTTCTACAAGGGTGGTGGGGAAAAAAATTAGATGAGGAGGCTAATCATATGAACATGAAAACTAGTGAAGGAGATAAATTGCTTAAATATGTGCCTAAAGGTAAATATAAATATTAATTTCAACCATTTCACACATAGTAGGTGAATGTGGGAATAGATGAAGAGCAAATGATGGATGTTATCGATTACTATTGGATAGATTTGGAGTTTGTGCACATTATGAAACTCATTTAATTATGGGTTTTGTTTACAAATAACTATCAAGAGATTAAATGAGTTCATGAGTCCTTGGGTAAAATTTTTATTACATAATATTTGTGCACTTATGATATCCACATCATTAGATATTTATAAAACATTAAATACTTAATTGCACTATAATATAATGATAAAGGATAACATGCTCACAAAAGGCACATAGAAAATACACCAAGTCATATTTGAGTTAGTCACATAAATTTCATCCACATAGTCTCTATTACTTAGTATAATGGAATTTAATACCACTATCTAGATTATTCCTAGAGCATATATATGGTATAAATAAATCACATGATGACACAATAATACTCCAGACAAATATATCTATAAATAATTTCTATAATATAATAGGAAACATTAAATAAACATATTATAGAAGTACATAATTATTGGATAAATATTATACACTCCATTCAAATTTCTACAATATCACATAAGTTCATGAAATTTCATTAAGTAATAATTACTTGTAATTTCAATATAATAACACTAACAAATATATTCTATCATATCAATATTAAGGAAAGGAGGTATTTTATATAACTTAAACACCACCTTCAAATTACATTACATAAATGCACACCTACAAAGACTACAAAACATTAATATATTTAGCAGTTATAACTACTTTCGTTGAATGTATTAGTGATAAAAACTACATTTATCTATTCCACTATGATAGATTCATTCCAAAAATATTTTATCTTAATGCTCTTATCTAATGGGCTTGATCTATTAGGTTGGAAAATAATTCATTTTCTCAAGCTTCATAGTATGTGTAACATCCTCCCTAATCCTATCACTTTTTATTCCATGTCGACCAATGTGCCTCCATTTGCATTTTCCATGACTTGTTAAATATCTTGTAGAGTGATCCTAGGTATTTATATAAATTAATGTGACCTTTTCCTAGCGTGCCATTTTATATTGATGGTTTTATTCTCATGGGTTGTATCCAAAATGTGTGCATAATTTACACCATGCCATTTTCAAAGGTGCATGCTATGATACTTATAAAAAATACAGGTAAAAAAATGGTCATTATGTTGTATGTAGGCATGCTTGTGAAATAAATTTAATATAGGATGAAACAAAATATTTAAGTAAATATGGAATAAATAATTAAGATGCTCAAAGCTAGTGTAATCTATCTAGTTGAAGAATTTGATTGGGTAAGTGCTATGGTGATTAGTATAAATAAGTCTATATGGATTAGAGTGTGTGTGGACAACCATGTATTAAATAATGTATGTGTACAAGATTTTTCCACATCATTATTTATTGAGGAATTATTATAAGGAGTAGCTGGATATGAAATATATACTTTCATAGATTGTGTTTTAGGATATCACCAAGTTTAGATTGTGGAGGAAGATAAGTCAAAAAAAAATTTTGCTTGAGAGTGGGTGTATTTTATGTACAATGAAATGCCATTACACTTAAGGGATGAATCTATTTTTTTTTCATGGATTATAGTGGAAACATTCAATAACTTCATACATAATTTTCTTTAAGTGTAGCTAGATGACTAGACTATGTATGGTTTGGTGAAGGATCACTATGCTAATTTTCACTTGATGTTTGAAAAGTTTAGACAACTAAAAATATCATTAAATCTAAGGAAATGGGCATTCATAGTGTTGTTTGGTATATTTTAGGGGAATGTCACCTACAAATAAGAAATGTTGGTTGATATGTGAAGATAGAGGTGATATTGTAAATGGAAGTGTCACACATGAAAATGGAGGTGCACACATGTTTTGAAATTGTAAGTACTATAAATTTTTTATCTACAATTATGTGAATTTTGAAGGGCCTCAAAAGGAGTTTCTTAATAAATATGGTTCATCCATGTGTATGGATTCTCAATAAGAGGCATTTAAAATAATGAAATGTAAATTGGATAGTGCACCATTTTTATTATTTTTGGATTAGAATAACCTATTTCATGTGCATGTGGATACTTAAGGGACTATGGAAATGGAAATAATTTAAAAATAATGAGAAGAAAAAATTGACCATCCTATTAATTTTGAAATTGGGAATTTTTCCAAGGATAATAAAAATATACTAAAATGGACAGAGAATTGATCACAATGGTGTGTGAACTACATAATATTAGGTAGTACCTTATTTACACTTAAATTATGTTATTTACTAATCATGAATAACTAAAATACTTGGTAAACAAACTGACATTACATGGCTAAATTTGTCATTAGATAGTGCTACTCTAAGAAATTTGTAAGTTTTAGTGGTGGTGAAACATATAGGTTTAAATGTGGGAATATATCATTTAGCATGCATTGAGACAAGTTATGTTATGTATCCTATTAATATGACATGAAAAATGCATAAATATTTTTAGTTAAAGGGTTCTTATGGAAATTTCATATATTATTGAAATTATAACTTCAGGATTGGATCTAACTAACTAGATGGATAAACTAAGTAGTTGGTAGTGAGGTCTGTGTCATATTAGTTAATACATGGAGAATTATACAATTTGGTAGAAGATGAAGTATTGCGTAAATGTGTAATGGAGAATGAGTGTGAAGATATGATGTAGAAATGCCTTAAGGGAATCATTGGTATAGATGATGAAACCACACATAAGATAAGGTAACTTGTTTGTTTGGTATTGGTGGAAACATTTATACAAATATATAAAATAATGTAATAAAAATGTGATATCTACTAGAGGGTAGGTAAACATAATAGATGGGATGAAATTACATTGATTTTTATTATCACATAAGGACCATTTGATAAATGGGTTGTGGATTTATTGGGACCTATTAACACATATACATGATGTAGCAGTGCACATGATATTATGATTACAACCATATAGTTGAAAATATGAGTTAAGTCTAAACCAACATGATATTTCATATCAATAATTGCATTTAGGTTCTTATGGGAAAACATCATCATAATATATGTGTGTCATTTGAGTTTGATTAGTGATAAAGGTACTCATTTCCTTGCATATAAGGTACACATATTATTAGAATAATTGGTTTTACATCATAATATAATTACATATCATGCATAAGAAAATGGTATGATGGATGAATTTAATGATATTTTTTGAACTATGCTCACATAGATTTGTGATGTTAGGCATAAAGATTTAGATGAATGAGTTTTAGACATGTTACATGTATATATAACAATATATAAATTATTAAACAAATATACAAATTCTATGTAGTCTAAGGATGAGAGGTCATACTACTAGTATAGTTCTTAATTCCTTATTCAAAGAGTTCATGTTATGAAGGATTATCATATTGCAAATTATTTTATAATAAAATGGTAGAATTTATGAATATAGATGAAGATAATATAATTTCAAGATGGATCCATGGGTTTTTAAAATGACATAATTTTTTTGGCATGACAAACACATCAAGAGTAATAAATTATAAGTTGATGTTAAGGTCATTTTATTTGATTCTAAATATTCAAAGCAACAAGGGAAGCCACACATTAGATGGATGCTACCATACATAATTCACCACCTTATAAAAATTAGTGTGTGTAAGTTATGCATGTTACATGAGGAATTTATACCGTGTCAGTTTAATGGAAGCAAGTTGAATCCCTAATTTAATTAACCACATTAAATATGGATATAAAGGTTAGTAGCCTTATGAAAATGATCCAAAAAATATTTATTATTTCTTAAATTATTTTCATTATCTTTTTTATATATTATTTGGGTAATAAGTGCAAGTTATTATATAAATCCAATTAGATGAGTTAAGAGAGGGGTATTTCAAGATTTTTATGCTAGACATATAAATATATCCAAGACAGAAAATCATGTGAAAAGTAGTGTTGTAGATACATGTGAACATAAACCTATAAAACATTAAAAATAAGGGACATAGATAAGACAAAAATAAATCATATGACGTGAAAGATAACTTGGTACATAATGGTTTGGAGTAGATGAATATGTGTAGGATTTTGTTTATTACAAAATGAAAATGTTAAAAATTTATTCAAGGCACAAAAGGCATATATTTGAGTACATGAAGTATGATGTGTAGGATAAGATCAATGCATAAGGTGGAGATGTGCAAGTATAAATAGAAGTACACATGATGATGCACACAAATATAAATGTTTGGAATGACATATGTAAAAATATTGTGTGCATACAAGAATATGCATATTCCAAAGGCAATGGAGGTCACATGAAAAAAAAATGCAAAATGATCTAATTTTTGAATGACTAGATTTTGATCATTGAGATTATTAATAAATAAATTGGTTTTCAAAGTATTGGTAGAGTAAATTAATGTAATTAAATAAAGGAGAATTGATAGGCCTTGAATAATCATTTGAGAATTAAAATAATTTAGAACAACTCTAGTATTCTTGTGCAGAAAAGAAACATAGGGCATCCAAATAATCAAAGTGTATAGGTTTGGTTTTTGTGGGAGTTTTTAGTGCCATTGAAGGAGTGAATATATAGGTACTAAAAATATAAGTGGTAAATTGGTGACTTGATATGGAAGGAGTGATTTTATGTGATATTTTTTTAGAATAAGTTATGGAGAACTAATGTTTAACAACAATGGGGAAGAATAAATATAAACTAGTTGTGACAGATCTAGTGGTAGAGAAAGTGGAGGAAAAGGAAGAGATGATGTCAGGATTAGAATCAAGTTCCAATAGTGTGATTAAATATAATAAATAATAAAAAGACACACCAAATAAGGAGATGAAGAAATCACCCAATGATAAAAAGGCATTAAGGTTTAATGTTTTTGACCCACCCCTCATGAAATTTGTGGATTGAGTATCCAATGGGGAAGATTTGGTGTCAAATATTTCAAACTACATGATTGAAGACTACAATAATATGAGGAATAACCTCATGGAAGTGGTAGAATAAGAATTAAAATTACTTCTCAAAGAGAATTATCAAGTTACCATTGGAGAAGACATAAAGGGGACTAATATCTTGGAGATTTTAAATTTAACATACCTATGGAATCAAAATGAGTTATCTAAATGGGTATTGGGTATAATTCCTAAGATCATACTATACTTGACAGGTCAATGTATGAATTTATTTCATTTTTTCATAAATTGAATCATAAGGCTAGAAAAGGAAGAGGAGGATATTTGTGTCATGTTCTTGGAAATGGATAAGATTTTAGAAGTATTAATGGTGATAAAGTTGTAATGATAGGGATAAAAAAATAAGTTTAGACACATCTCTACACCTATGACCTGATTAATTGTGTGTCTAATTAGTGTGAAGATAATATGGCCATACAATGAGATGATGCATCAAATACAATTATATAAGTAGATCATTAAATTTCAAAAAATGGGTTTGAATAAAATTTTAAAAAAGACATAGCAGAGGAGGTAAACCATCTCATAAGTGATGCACACTTGGATGAAGGTTTATTCATATGGGGAATATACTTGGTATTGCTATTTTTATAAGAAGTGTGGGTTATAGAAATAAAATATTTTGAATTATTAGAGAATGTGAATTTATGTGTGTAAAAGTATGGCATGAAATTATGTGCAAACAAAATTAATGATACTTATAAGTCAAAAATTAATAAGTGGTTGAATAATGTGCTTTTGGCATTTGGCATAGAATACAAATTACACAAAAGATAAAGAATCAAGATGAAAAATGGATCTTCTAGAAAAAAATCAATATGTAGTGTTAGTGCACTACATGGAAAGGTCATTGGTGAGGATACCAAATATACTTACAAAAAAATATTATTTTAGACAAGGTTGATAAGGAAAGGATCAACTTTAGGAAATATTATAGCACTCCCAAAAAAATATGAAAAGTAAAAATGAATATTCAGATATTGTTATGTTAAATATCTATTCCATTCATGAATTTTCCTTTAATGAGGTAAAGTTATAGATCACATTTTCATATATATGTTAAATCCATGTGGATTGATTACTTACTAGTATGGAAGTTAATAAAATGTTGCATAGGGCTAGGGTGAGAAAGAAAAACAAAATATAAAGAACAAGAAAAAGAGGAAAAAATATGCCACACAAAAATATAAAGTGTAGGCAAGTGAGGAAGTAGTAGAGAAGACACTACCAAAGAAATACATTACACAAACCTTCAATAATAATAAAATGGGTAGGGAAAATATGAATAAAATTAAAAATACGAATAAAAAGAGATAACAATTAGTGTTGGAGAAATTGGAAACCATCTCAAAAGAAACTGATATGAAGATATATCAATAGAAACACATGGAGGGAAACACATCAAAATGAGAATGGGAAGCACCCCAAGAAAAGTAGCTAACATTGTTTAATTTGTAGTAGCTTAAAGGCTTATTATCTAAAAGAACATAGAACCAGAAGGGTGAGGTGAAGGCTAAAGTGTAAGAGAAACTTTGAGGTTTTTTAGATGCCTAATTAGTGGATCGAATAATAAAAATTACAATACAAGGATTAAATGTTGAATTAGAACCTAAGGAGGGAGTAATAAATATCACTTGCATTTTGTACAAGATGGATTTAAAATAATTAGGTTTTATAATGATACAAATTCCAACTAATTTAGCATAATGTAGTTTGTATATGGAAAATAAGGTCAAATACCTTGACAAAATACTCCAAGGAGAGTCTAAAAATTAAATAATATAAAATTTAAAATGATGCAGTTCATGGGGAAGATTAGGGAGTTAACTTCGACCATATAGAAAGAAAGACTATAGCTATGGGATGGTTTTACTATGGATGGATTAGATTTGTTAGAAAAACTATAAAAAACCATTGATACCAATAAAAAATGATACCAAATGCCATTAATATGCAAATTTATCAGAAGAGTAGATGAATAATATGGATGAGGAATAAAATGAAAATAATTACAAGCTTCAAGAGGAGATAAATGTGTAGAAGGAAAAGATATATGCACTAATAAAAGATTGTGAAAAAAAGGATGAAGGATTGAAATAAGTGATTAAAGAAGAAAAGTGAAATGTAAACAAGAAATGTGCATGTTTTCGATATTCTTTGGAAAATATCAGGTTCCTTTGACATGTAGGTCAAACAAAAATGATAAAATGAAGATTTAAATGTTATTATGATGTAAGAGATAAATTTAGAAGGAAAGAGATATAAATGTCTAAGTTGAATTCTTATAAAATTAAAGTGGAAGAGCAGTTAACATCACTTAATGATAAAATTTTAGACTTACATGGATAATCTATAATCCTAGAGTAATATGCACATTATTTTTATGCAATACAAGGCATACATATACAAATAAATAATATCTATGCTAGAATCATGAAAAACATTTCTAAATTTGAAGAAATTAAAGGTAATGCATAGGAGGCTCAAATAATAAATTTAAAAGTGGTGGTTTGGGATACATTTGTGAAATTGATACAAAAAATTATTTCATAAGCAGTTCCACATATAACCACATGGGACAAGAAGGAATTTGTTTGTGGAAAAACACCTAATGAAGTATGTAAAATGTTAACCTTTAATTTGGATAAGTGTTGGAATCAAATACAAAAAAATTAGATTATATGGAAGGATGTGAGTGATACACACTTAGATATATGGAGTTATCTTAAAATATAATAAGGATTCATAATGTGTGATTTAGGTGTGTTGTGCATGATGAATGACATATAATGTGCATAAAGGAAGAAACACACTTTTAAATAATAAATACTAGGATGAATTTAAATATATATTACATGATCCATTACAAATAGTGATCTTCAGGTGTCAAGCACCAAATGAGTGATATTGCGGATGTGGTCAGATAAAGTATATGTAGAAGGATATTATAAGAACATTCACCCATATTTGGAATACCAAGAGCATATTCTAGGACTATATGTGGAAAACTAAAAAACTAGACAATTAGTAGGATAGTAGTAAAAGGAATGAGTTGGAAAGGGCTCCAAAGAAACCTGTAAATAAGGACCTTGGCTTATCCTTTGATACATTAAATATAATTTTCCCACACATTTATGTAGGTGAAATAGAGTGAGGAATCAACTTATGGTTTTGGAGAATGTATTATATCATGAAAGATTTTAATGGTTGTAAAGGATTATAGTATTATATAATTTTGAGTATTTTTTTAATGATGTGTGTGTGTGTGTTTGTAGGATATGTGAATTGTATGTAAATATTATGGTTAAATGAAATGAAGGTTATTTTAAATGAGTATGTATTATGTGTGTTAGTTTCTAGGATTTATATGTTTAATGACATGTTATTTCATTCTTTGCAATTATCTCTATGAGGACCTCAATGATCTCTTGTTACACCTTAGATGAGTGATTATGTATTTTGGATTAAGTAATATGATAGTGTGGTAAGTTTAAAGTGTCTATTTATTTTTTATGCATCACTTGATCTACATAGGATCGAAAAAAGGCTAATTAAATAAGAACAAAACTCTTCTTGAGACTAACACATCTTTTCTTAGTAATTGATTGTTTTGTATCAAAATTTGGAATTCTATAATCACAAGGGATCATATGAAGACAACCAACACCCAATAAATTCATCAAATTTGCATTTTCATTTTGTCCTATGAGGTTAAAATTTAGATTCCTTAACTCTTCATATATATCATCATCACTACAATAATTATTGAATACATTACTATATTAATCATAATTACTATCTTATACATAATTATAAAAATTTATATAATCCATATAATAATTTTCAACATCATAAAGTAGTAAATATAAAGAATGGACCATCACAAGTACGCAAGGTTTTAAAGCAATAAAAAAATTAAAACTATATATATTTAATAAAAACTAGGAACATTGAAGATATATCCCTAATTTTAGGCTTAATATAATGTAAATGTATGAAGATATTCTAAAATAAGCATGAGGAACTAGGGATAATGATAGAAAAATAAATGAGCGTAACCATATAAAATGAAATCTATGCTTCATAGTGATATATAACCCTAAAAGGAAAAGGAACATGAAATGCAGTGTGAATAATACTAGGCACATATAAGTGGTAACCCTAATAATACCACACAATAAGTGATAAAAACTTAAGTAGGATGAAAATAACTACATTATTATTAATTTCAAGAAAATTACATTAAATGGTAAATGATTGGTGTGATGCTTACATTATTATTTTTCATATAAGCTTTAAAATGAATATCTATAGTAAACTCAACCACCAAACCTAATTACGTTACAGGCTCAAATACCCATGAATCAAATACCACTCTAAAATTATTAACACAAGTGATTAATGAAAAACATTAAACACCATCTAGCATAACATTAATTTATTTATTGAAGAGGGTGTCTCTCTAGGAGATGCATGCCCCATACTAAAATTTATTAAATTAAACATTTGTATCATAAATTTAAAAAAACTAACAAAAACATTAATTTGGATAAAAAATGTAACAAACCCCACTTAATCAAAAGGGGAAAAAAATATGATCTAGATTAAATGAATATGAATCCATTAAAAAATATTTCTTACAATCCTCCAAGTGGACCTTTATACATCCTTTTATTATCCAACTAGTGTCACTTACACAAATCCAATCCTAACAAAAATATGAACATCATTTGGGGAATATTCATCCCCTTTGATAATCCATTTCTATACTAAAGTATGAGTATCATCATGGGAATAATAAAATACATTGATCCCTCTATTATTAATAATTTGGTGCCTCTATATGACATAATTAACTTGATTCTAAATAAAATTTACCATTATGATCAACACAGTCATGCTAGCAACCCTTTCCAGCCTTATAGTCACATACAACTGATCAAAAATTAATATAGTAGCTTCCCCATATCAAATGAGAGGTGATATTATTTACATAATAAAATCATTAGATAACTAGTATGCTCTTCATTAATGATATGAAATATATCAAAAACCATAATTTGGATAGAAAATATCAAAATCCTATCTACCCAAAAATTCTAATACATAAGAAACCTAATTTTAGAGCTAGTAGTGAACTCAAGATGGGTGGGTTATTTGGGTATATTAGTAAATTGATCCCAAGGGAACTATAAAATCCAAAATTCAATTGGTTTCTCTATGAAAACATTGGTGGTGAGAAATCATAATGTTACATTCATGGTGTCCTCATATACATTTCCTACTTAGATGTAATTGAAATGGACCACTTATACATTTTTTTCACTGTTTATTTATGTATTTTAATAAATTTTCAAAAAATCATAAGGAGACTCCAAATTAAAAAAATTAACTATTTTGATGGACTCAAAATGGGTAAAAACCTATAAGTCAAGTGGTTACATTCCTACCTTCATGACAAAACCAAAAATGAAGTAAAATTGCTTAATCATAGGTTATAACACTAGAAATGATAGGATTTCAAAAAATAATTTTGCATTAGTTAGAATGGATTTATTGACCTCATGCATGATTTCAATGTGTTGAAAATCCCCTTTTACCAAGTCTCGTATAAAACCACTTGGTGTATAAAGTTCAAAAACACACATATACTCTATATTTTCATGTTAGTTCTTAGAATTGAAACATTGAATGAAAAATGAGGATGGGAGTGATTTGAAATTGTGACTTCTTTGTTTGCCAAGTACCTTATAAAACACCATTTTCCACTTTGTCTATGAACATTTATATTTTTTTCAATGAAAACATTCTATATGGCATGTTTTACTAATTTATCTAATAGAAAAATAAAGTAAATGTAATTTCATTTAGTTAAGAAGATGAACAATAATAAAGAAATATTTTATAGGACCCACACTATAGGGAAAATGCCCTTTTAATGAATTTTATGAAATTTTGATTCCATTTTAAACACCACACTTAAATTATTGGCTGCTCCAACAAAATATAACTTTTTCAACACTTTTAGAGAAGAGATTTGGCTCTGCTCATGATATTTTTGACATTTTTTAATAAGATTTTTTTATTGCATTTCAATGGATCCTTATAACTTCACTTTCATACTTTAATATAAAAAAAATATGATTATATTACCTATATATATATATATATATATATATATATATATATATATATATATATATATATATATATATATATATATATTATTTCTCTATATTTACCATAATTCTTCTTACAAAACCATAATATATGAAACTACATATATATGTTTATAATATGTGTGTGTGTGCATGCACACGTATATGTGTGCATGCATGCATTTGTGTGTGATGTAAATATTAAACACAACTTTTGAAAAAAAATTTAATCATTAAATTATGTATTTTTTTTATTACTCTCATGGTTATCTCTTGACAAAATAAATTCACACTTTTCATGGTCCCACTCTTCAACATGCTATATGGATCTGTTATCAATGGTAAGAACTTAAGTAATTTGAATATATCTACATTAATATTTATTTCAAGAAGATTACATAAAATGGTAAATTTTTGGTATGCTCATTAAATTATTCTTTCTCTTATAAGCACATAATAATTTCAAATTATTTAGATTTATAATCTTGTCTACACTAAACTCAACCACCCAACCTAATTACATTATAGACCTCACTACCTATGACTCAAATACCACTTTAACATTACTAATATAGGAAATTAATGAATAAAAATAATTTATTTACTAATATGGGTGTATCAAAAGGATTATCATGCCCCATACTAACATTTATTAAATTAAAAGTTTGGATCATAAATCTTAACAAAATATAAGTTGGTTCACAAGATCCAATAAGGAAAGGCATAACCCTATAAGGGAAGGAAACATGAAAAATAATGGTTTATGAAAACCCTATGAAAAATTGGATCCATTATACAAATAGATATGCATTTTAACATTAAGAGGTGTAATAAAGCATGAGTTCACAAAACTATTTTAATGGAAAGTTCACAATAGGATTTTAGGCTAACAAAATTAAATTAAACCAATGTAAACATGTGCATAAGATAAATCTAAACTAAATAAAAAAATATAACAATAAAAATAGATTTGAAATGTGTAAAAAAATAGAATTAAAATACTTAGAATTGACAAAAATAATTCTTATAGAAAACCCTAAATTATGACTTACATATGTATTATTGAAGGTATAAAATATGTAAAAATAGATTATGGGACCATTTTGAAACAAATATAGAAAATGTATAGTGACATAAAGATTCCATAAAAATGACAAATATTGAAAGTGGTTTGATACTATTGACCACTATTAAACTAGTTTAATACTAGTATTCTGATTTTATACTGACAAAATTTTCATATAGTAAATCAAATTTTGGGTTTTATTTGTCTATTCATGCATATTAAAATATCTCCTAGTTTATAAAAATTCATCTTGAATCTCAAAAAATAATTTATATTTATCCCAATAGTGTTAGACCCTCTTGGAAATTTTTAAACACCTTCCTTTATGTATTTTCATTAAAAACCTCTCTTATATTCTTAAATTGATGCCTAGAAATTCAAAATTTTCTTTTGATTTATCTTAACCTTACTCATTTGTAAGAGACCTTGAAAGAGCATAAAAAATGGGAGTATTTATTGGCATTCTAGCCTTAGTCAGACCCTTATTATTATACAAATTTTAAATCAATAATCATGCATTCTAATAAGAAATCCATATTAATATGAAGATCTTGACTCTTATCACTATGTATGAGATAAAGGAAACTAGTATATTATATGTGTTATTTCACTATTTTTCATGTGTATCTCTTTTGTAAAAATAAACTTATAGGAATATTTATTTGTAACAAATTTTTAAAATTAAATTATTAACCAAACATACCTAGGTTGAATTCCATAATGTGAATACCTAAAAAAAAAGGACAATGTAGAATGCATGTGCACATGACTTATAGGGAGGCCAAATTTTAAGTTAAGCTATGGGTGTGATGAGGATAAGAGGTAAATTTTAACATAAAATGAGTTGAACTAGAATACTTTCAATCAATGAGGACTTCATCCAATTGAAGTATACAATAAGGCACATAATGCACAATTTAACCTAAATATGTGTTTAACCCTAATTTGGATTGTGGAAATCCTACTTGGGTAAAAAGGGTTAAGGATATAAAAAATGATAATGCATAGGGGTGAATATCAAATCTATAATAACCTAATTAATGTGCTAAACATAGATGTACCATATGTTGAATTTATAAAACTAAGATAGGCTATTAATGGAAAATATAACTATGCTAGATATATAAATAACATAAAAGAGAGTAATTATATGGCTTTAATGGTAACAAAGTGTTGGATATGGTATAGGTAGGAAGTAGGAAGGAATATAATTTTAGATCAGTCATTAAATTTTGGATCTAGTGCCTCTGATTATCTAGACATTCATACCAGTTTGGGATAATTATGTCGACACTAGTGTCTGAGTTTGATGCTAGTGTCTTATATAAAATATCTACTCAAATATAATGTGACCACCTATATGATTCTCAGTTTGGATTTTCCTTCTATAAAATATCTACTCAAATATAATGTGACCACCTATATGATTCTCAGTTTGGCTTTGCCTTCACACTAGTGCATTCAGTCTAGGTCATGGACTATCACTCTTGGTGAAATGGTAAAACCTTAGCTTTCTATATTCAATGTGATCTTGGGGAAAAATGGGTTGATGGGAAAATAGTGTTGAGTTGAACCATAATGGCATCAATATCTAAGGTAAATACCTATACATCCTATACTCTAAAAAAGGGCCTCAAAATCATTTATTTCTCCCCTACATGTTGGATTATGGGTGAATCATGTAATGTGTGTAAAGCAAGAAAAATAGTGACCTAGTTTGTAACTTGGAAAATATAACCTTATGACTGTTCCTTTATTAATTTAGAACTATAGATGGGTTTTTCATTTGAATAATATTAGAATAGGTTAGAATAGGAAATATTTTGGTAACTTGAGTGCTTCTTGAGTTCTCTTTTAGTCTGATTGCTAGGTATTCATAGGTGAGGAATGAATGAGGGTTGATATTGTATTTATACCAATCCTATCGAGAGATTAGTCTCATTAAATCACTTAGGCTAACCATTTTAATACATTTCATTTGTAAATTAGATGACTTGAGGGCACTACAAATTTGTATCAAGGTAGGATAGTAACATTGATGTTATTATTTGTCCCAAATATTAGTGTCCAAGGAGAAGGAAAGTAGACATAAGATCAAAACTTGTAGAGACAAGTAAATTTTAAGTATTTTGGGTAAGATGGGATGCCTATGTCATCAATACAAGTTTAGTTGAATTAAAAGATAGGCCAAGGGGCACAATATAGAGTAGATGCAAGGCTTATAGAAGTAAGGCATGTGTAAAACTAATAAGAACAACGAAAGTCCAAGTTTTCCAAGTGTATAAGACTAAGGCACCACATAATCACAAAATATATTATAAATTTTCCCCCCATTTAGTCTAGTAATGAAATTTATATTTTAAAATAAAGGAATAAGTACCTGGGTGTGTATACACACCTTGTCTTTATTTGAGTTAAATTCAAGTGCTTTACTAGATTTGGATTTGAGTGCTTTACTAGTGAATGACTTGAAACCAATAAAATGTTATAGTGTATAATTAGTGCATATAATCTAGGTCAAAAGTACTTAAAATAGATTGAAATTGAAAGAACAAGGTTTATGAGTACACTTGTGTGTCGATGTAATCACCTTGCCTATTGGCAATTTATTTTTATAAAATATTTATCATTATAAGGATATAAAATTGAGATTAGGATAAATATAAATAAATATTTAAAGTGGATATATCCAAGGAGATAGATATAGAGGGAGAGAGAGAGAGAGGTTGGAAGGCACATGCCCTCAACTTTGGAGAAAAAGTGAGTTACCACCTAGCATTTGAGATTAACTCAACCATGTACCATAATGATACTCATAACTTGGTGAGTTTGGATGATCATGTCTAAAATAAAAACTTGGAAAGATTGAGTGATTTAATCACTCCAATAATTCTAAAAGGTTAACCAACTACTACAATAGATTGGCTTGCTAAAGTTCATAAAAGTATGTGGGGTATAAATAGGTATACTAGTTCTAGAATTTGACTTTGATTAGGATTTTGTAATATTAGGCACATGTTACATAGAATATGTACCTTAGATTTGTCTCATGCTGAAATTGTGTGTAATAATGGTACCATGTATATAATTCTAACAAAAAATTTGTATTGGAATCATATCATTGTGTGCTTTGGCCAGTTTAAAAAACTATATAAGTGTGGAGACATGCTTCCAAAGAATGCCTATACTATATATGGATAAATTTAAAACTGATATAAGTACCAATTTGGATGACATGTTTCCAAAACATGCCCCCACCATAAACTAGAGATGTTGAATACTAATTACGTGTGGAGAACATGTTTCCAAAGCATGCCCCCACTGAATATGTGAATTATAAGTACCATGATAAATGAACATGGATAACATGATTCTAAAGAATGCCCCACTTAATCTAAAAATTATGAATTTGTAGAATCCATGTCATCTTAACATGCCCCCACTGAATCTATAAATTGGTGTAAGTACCATATATTGTGTGAGTGTGGAGGACATGCTTCCAAAGCATGCCCCCATGAAATCTAAGAACTATGAAAATGTGGAATCCATGTCACCATGACATGACCCCACAATATCCCCCCATTTGATTTGAGGTAAAAATAGTACCTGGTAGTTAGTTCACCTCAAAAGGGTAAGATAATTATAAATCTATGAATGTAACCATGTAGTATATAGAAGGAAACATGTCTAGGTAAATGTATCATTAAAGTGCATATAACCAATGTGATCACATGTACGCCTATGTTGAATGATTAAGATCATGTTAATGTCTAAATAGTAATAGTATAGGCTCAATAAGAAGATAAGTACACACACAAGATCACTCAACATCAAGTCAAAAGGTAATGGTCCATAGAGACCACAAACAAGGGGTATGTTCAAATGCCAAAAAAACAAATGGATATAACTTAGTAAAATTTACACAAAATCAAGGAATTACATATTAAAATGTTTATATTACAAGTAATGACATATTCAAATATCTAAGAAAACAAAAATAGGCATAAGGGCTGCATACAATAGATCATATGTAAATGTTTGAAAATCAAGACAATAGAAAGGTAAAACACTCAAGGAAGTGTGTAAAGGTAAATCATAATAAACTATCATAAACATGTCATAGTGGTCCTTGGATCGATTATGTTAACAATTTTTTTTTAAGTACATAGCATATCAACTAACCTATATAATGTATAATCATGGATAATAAGCATGTGTAAATACATATGTAAGCTCAAACATGATAGTGTAGAGTGATCATTGAATCATATAACCTATGCGTATCAAGATCTTAGAAGATAGATGCTCCCAACATCCTAACGATGTGAGTATAGGGAAACCACAACACCCATAAGTGTTATCATGTATTTGTGTATGTATGTGTATGTGTATTTAAGAGTAAATGATATGCTAGTCCTCAACATGGAATTAACACATAGATGTCAAGGAGCCAATATAACATGTAGGTGATAAAAGTGTGTTTTTTATTTTTTGAATGTTTTTTTGATTTTTTTGGTATTTTTTGTTGGAAGGGTTTTATGGTTACCCAATTTTTGTATAACAATATGATCCACCTTACCTTTTGAAGAGGGGATAATATGAACCTAGTTAGAGGGGTGAAATATAACATCCTCCTTTAGTTATGAAAAGGGAAAAAAATCCTTTTTATCCTTTTTAAATGTTCTAAATATTGAAATGAGGGCTAGATAGAAGAGGCATACAAACTCGAGGGAGCAATCCATGTTGTATATATTTTTTGACAATAAGGGATCAACTATAGAGAAAAGAAATAAACAAACCTAAGTGGCCTAGGGTTTGATGTTTAAATATTGGGTTCACCAAATGTTAAACCCTAATTTGGATAAAAGGATATCATAATTAGGTAAAAAGGGTTAAATATATATAAATGATAAGGCACAAAGGTCAATATCAAATCTACAGTAGGCCAATTAATGTACTAAACTTAGATGTATCATATGCTAAGTTTATAAAATTAAGATAGGTTATTAATGGAAAATATAACTATGATAATTATATAAATGACATAAAGGAGAGTAATTAGTTGATTTTGATGATAACACAATGTTGTATTTGGTATAGGTAGGAATCAGGTAGGAAGACAATTTTGGATTAGTCAATAGATTCTATATCTAGCACCTCTATCTCTTTGGACACTTACATCAGCTTGGGAGAGTTATATCAATGTTAGTGTACTATATATAATATTTACCCAAAAAAGATGTAACCACCTAGATTCTTATAGGTTTGGCTTCTCCTTCACTCTAGTGCATTCAAATATAGGTCATGGACTATTTCTCTTGGTGAAATGGCAAAACCATAGCTTTTCATCTTTAATGTGACCTTCAAGAAAAATGGGTTAGTGGGCATATGGTGTCAAGCTAAACCATAATGACTCCATTGTCAAAGGGAATTGACTACATATCCAATAATCTAAAATATGGCCTCAAACTCGAACCCTATGTGTTGGCTTGTGTGTGAATCATGCAATGTGTGTAAATCAATCAAAATAGTGACCTAGTTTGTAACTTGGAAAATATGACCTTATGATTGCTCCTTTAGTACTTCAAACTTGTAGTTGGGTTGTTCCTTTGACTAATATCATAATAGGGTAGAGTATAAATCTTTTGGTAACTTGAGTAATTTTTAGTGCTCTTTTTGTTTGATTGATATGTATTCATAAGTGAGGAATGAATGAGGGTTGATATTGTATTTATACCAATCTTATTAGTAATAACTTGTATTAAATAAATTAGGCTAACCATTATAATATGTTTCATTTACAAATTGGATGATTGAATGCATTGGACACTTACATTTGGGGAGGAAAATAATGTCAATGTTATTATCTATCCTAGACATTAGTGTCCAGGATAAAGGAGAGTAGGCATAGGCTCAAAACTTGCATAGGTGTAGGATAAGTATATTTTAATCATTCTGAGAAAGATGGGATGTTTATGCCATCAATATAAGGATGGTTAGACTAAGAGATAAGCCAAAGGGCACAAGATAGAGAAGATGAAAGGCTTATGGAAGAAAGGCATGTGTAGAACTAAGAGGAACAACCAAGGTCTAAGTTTTCCAAGTGTAAAAGACTGAGGTGCCATATAATCAAAAAATATCATCTAAATTATGCAATAGAAGCCCAAAAATGCAATATAAATGTAATTTAACACTAAATAATGGCATATGACCATTTTAGGTGTATACATACATATATAATTTAAATATAAATAATATAATAATGTAGTTAAATATTGGTTGGAACATTCTTAGTAAATTTAAAATATCCCTTACTTGGTCATTGTCACTTGAACACTCATTACACACATAAAAAAATTGATCCCAAAACTAGTGAAATTAAATGCATCAAAAAGGATGACAAAGAATAAACATAAAACGAACCAAGTATTTAGTTTTATTCAATAAATGATCTATAAATTCAAGAATATATCTCATGAAATAATAAAAATTCTATCAAGTAATAATACAGCCATGATTCCCATATACCAATCAAAATAATATAAGTATATTAGTTTAACTAGTCAAAAGAACCAAAATGTCCATAGATAATTAAAAACTATCCATGTGTTATTGAATAGTAGTAAAAACACTCCATTCATAAAAATAAGTGTATCATATGACCATAATGTAATATTAAAAAAGTGCATAAGGGAAGAAATATAGGCAAATTAAAATTGGGTCTCACATTCCCCTCCACTTATTCAAACTTTTTATAAGAATTCATTGAAAAATATGGATATTAAACTTGTAACGGTACTAAATACTCTCAAGTAACTATTGTCTAATCATAAAAATCCTACTAGACCCTAACCTAGTCCATCTCACTATCTCAAAAGCCTAGTTTCATGCATGCCAAAATCTAAATGGGCTCCCATGAAGTGTTAGGTACATATTGAAACATAAGAAGTGTTATATACATGCCATTATAGAAAAAAACATGAAAAACATCATGAAAACATGATAGGATAGCTGGTAAGGATAAAATATATGAAAATATATTGATGATCTCTATGTCTCAATATCTCCCACAAAATGAGGTGATAACTTAAAGCATTTTCCATAATGGACTAGGCCCTTATTTAGTCGCACTCTCTAAAAACCCTTAACATCCACTGAGAAGTGACAATCTATCCTATTCACATCAATGTGCATTTTTTGAAACTTTGAGCCTCTTAATAATGTTATTAGATAAGGACAATCTATATGTCCATGTATTACAACATCATTATATCAATAAGAACTCTTTCCTTGATCCTATTTAAGGTCAAGTGTGTTCTCCACTCTCTACCATATAAGGCCATATAGGGTGCCATATCAATAAAACTATGGTGGTATTTTTGCATCCAAACTTAAATAAAAACAAATAGACCTCTCAATAGGACAAATAATTCATAACATACATGAAAAACATGTCTTATAACACCTATTTCACCCACTTGGTCTAACCAATTATCTCCAAGTGATAATAAATATTTAAATATTTCCCAATTCTTCATAAAGAGTGGTATAAAAAATAGAGGTATATAATAGGTCTTTATCAGATGTTATTTGACATGGAATATTGTGCAATCAAATAATGATATGAAGGAATACCCTTTCTACTGACATGACATTATAAGTGGTCAATATTAGGGAGAATTAGACTACCTTAGTAAACTCACCCATAGTTACCATTATTACATTGTGGTGATAGGATGAATTATGGATACTAAATATATAATCTATAGAAATATTATCCCACTTCTAATTTAGAATATCATGAGGGTCCAGTAACCTTGCCAAATGTTGATGCTTTGCGTTTAGTCTCTAGCACTCAAAAAAATCCATAGAGTCTGTAGTGTCACACCATAAAATATCCTAATGATAAACTTTCCTCAAATTTTTATGCATTTTATTCACTCTGAGGTGTGTTAAATAATGGATTCAATGAGCCTTTGATAACACCAAACTTTTTAAGTCACCAAAATTGGATATATAAATGCACCCCTTAAGATATAAAATATGATTCTCATCTAAGTTATAACCCAAAAACTTACGCCTAAGTTCTCTCTAAGAATTAAATATGTTAGACCTCCTAGTAATATATATCCCCTAGATGTGATTAGAGAATCCTAATTCTTGAATCATTACAAAGAGTCATCATGATAAAATCATAATGTCTCTTTCTAAAGGCATATATAACTACGTTATCTTTCCCTTTGATATATTAAATATCAAAATGGTACTCACACAAAAGATCCATCCAATTCCATTGGAATATATTAAATTTGGGTTGAGTGAATATTTTTCTAGGCCAAAGTGATCCATATTTAGTAAAAACTGGTGACCAAGAAAGAAGTAAGAATTGTTGTAATTTATAGGTTATGAGTTGGGTAGTTTAACTTATATTCTTTGAGCTTCCAAGAATTAAACAAAATCATGTGGTTCCATTACATGATTAATAATCCTAAGAAGTAAAAATATGTGTATGTTCACACTAAGAACTCACCATGTGCCCTAATAAGACACTCATTTAACACTTGGAAGGCTTGCTCAAAATTATCCTAATAAAAAAACACTTTTCCTTTACATAAAATATAATTGATAGGATTAGTAATATGTGAGAAACCCCAATAAAAAGTAAGTATCAACCTACCAAACCCATAAATCTATGCACCTTAGTGAAATTTATGGGTGTTGGCCATTCTACGATGGCTCAAATTCTTGAGGGGTCTATTGAGATCACTTCCAAAGAAATTATTTTATAAAGGTATTTCACCTCTGTCTAAAAAAATGCATACTAGTGTTTTACCATAATTTCATTAAGAAACCCTAATAGGATATAAACTAGTATAATAATTCAAATATCAATATATGGCATTCGAGCATACATTTAAATGTAAATAATATAAACAAACACATTGTTTTAACAAGTTGCTTATTCTAAATATATCAAATACATAATTGAGATAAGTAATTATATTTTTAGTTGATTATATGACTGTGTTTGTATTTTGATAGTGAAAAATAGATTAAATCACTCATGATTCATTTTTTTCAAAAATTGTATTTCTTTTTGTGTAAGGTTGGTTCCAATAGGCCTAGATAAGTATTATTGATTGATGTTAACATAAGTTTTAAATACTAACATGTAATGAAAATGAAGTCTATAACCATATGGTAACCTTTTTTTGTTTCTAAAATATCTATATGTGTGATGTCAAACCTTGATGATGCATGCAACTCTAGAAATTAACCTCATTCAGTTTGAAACCCTAAGTGTAATTATGATGACTATAAACCTACAAAAAATAGGAAATTTTAATGGGGCAAGGTGATGCCAATCACACTTGTTTGATGATTGAACATGACCTACATATATAATACTCTAAGGAGGGAAATAAATCCACATGTAATTATCCCACAATTTGATTATCTAATTGTGTTCCTTTCCTATATGTATGAGTTAATGATTTGGATTTGATACTTGACATTTCTTATATTGACTTGTATTTGGTATGCTCTAGACTTAGATTTTGATTACTCCCAGTGACTACTTCATAATTTTTTAAGAATAAAAAATATTGTTAGTGTATAGATGTGTGCAAGATAAGGGTCAAGTACTCATATATGAGTTCAAATGGGTAATTTATCATGCCACCAACATGCTAGGTAGATGGACTAACCCTAAAGAAATATTTGATTTTAAAAAGTAATCATTGTTAAGAGAGGGTTGATACCAATAGGCTTGGGTCATTATTGACCAGATATATTTAACAAGCTTGATGGTAGTGACTCCTACATAGGTAGGCTAAATTTAGCATCTAGGCATGTTTTTCCATGATAGTATGTTGGTTTAAAGTAGATAGTGAGGTTCCTATAGGTGTGTAACAACAAAATGGAAGGATCAATCTCATAAGGTAGCATGTAGGTGTGAGATAAGGATATGTTTGGACCATATTTTTGTGCACAAGTCATACATGGTAAATTTATATCAAGATTGCAATTTTAAAATAATTAATTCTATATTTTAGTATCTAAAAATGCCACCCTTTTATTTTAGTAATGTAATTTATAGATCAAAAGGAAAAATATTAGTGAGTCTATACAACACACTTTGTCTTTCCTAGGAAACTCTAATTGTGTAGGTGAATTTTAATTTTGGTACATACTAACACAATAAACTTCATTTACATATTCAAAAATAGAGGTTAGATATATAGGTTTTATATCTCCTTAACACAAGGATTCAATCCTTATTATAGTCCCTATAATCACTCAAAAAACACTATTTATGTGAGTTTAAAAAAAAAATCACCAACAATAAGATGTATATACTAACTATATGATTTAAAACATTAACCCCCTTACTATGAACATAGGGTGAGGAATCACATCACATAAATTGGAAACATAAATGTATGTCAATAAATAATCTAGGTATGCACTCATAATACAAATGCAAACTATTGTTGTGATTAACTACATACCTAAGCACATATGTTCATGCTTTCACTTCCAATGATTTATAGGATTATCACTAGAAAACACATATTTCCAATGATAACCTACATATGTGAACACAATAGCTCACACTTTCACTTACGATGATTGATATGTTGCTCACTATAAATCAAAAATAAATATTTTTTAGAGGATACATATTAGTCATTTTATCTCCTAGACATCTATTTATAGTTATTTATTTTCATAAAATAAAATAAAATGAATATTGAGGAATAGATCGTCATTGCCACATTTCTTAGCCACCATTCTAGATGATTACCACTTAGTCAGGGATAGTATACGATGATCACCACTGCCACTTAGAGACTAATCTAGGATTTAGTTGATTTAGTGAAAGATATTTTTGCCTTGAGCTTAAACTAAATGTAATTTTTATGATAAAAAATCCCTACCAAAAATAATGGCATACCCTTACCAAATTGGACATTGGGGTTGATAAAAAATACATCCATTACAAGAGAATTTTTTATTTTGACTATAGAAATTATTTCATAGAGATGCTTTAGTTGGACTAATAAAGACACTTTATTCTTATAAACTATATGATTATTGATTAAATAAATAAATAAATAAAACTATATAATGAAATTATAAACCCCAAAACCTCATGACTTAATAAACCTCATACCAACTATGATTTAAATACTATAGACTATCAATCACAAAACTTTTATTAATTTTCTTAGAAAATCCTAAAATAATAAATAAACTTAACATTAATAAAAACACTCTTAACTAAAGATATATAAAGGCAAAAAATTAGCTACTTTATACCATATAATTTAAAACTATTTAGGCTTAATGATGTAATATTTCACCATATAATTAGAAACTTGATTTAGCATGTGAACCTTGAGTAAATTATTAGGTGGTGGGGAACATAACCAAAATAAATCTATGACATGGATATTGAGACATAACATAACTAGTGCTCAATGATTATATCACAAATTTTTGTGGTCAAATCTTGAACTTCAAACTGGGTTGAATTATAGTCTTGTAAAGGCTTGAATGGTAAGCATATATGCACATGGAAATGTGATAATTGGTGCACTATTATTTGATGGAGATGATAGAATTATGAATTATATACATGAACATACAATAATAGTATGGCAAATGCACATATTGCATGATCAAGTCTATAACACACAGTGATAGAGGAAAGCATTTAAAGAGCACACATAAATATAACACATGTGTGCATGGAACTAATGGAGTCTTCTAATATGATATAAATTATGACAAGGATACACATGTATTTGGGCAATGATACATAGGGTCAAACAATGTAATTATTAAATAAGTACATATAACCAGTGAATGGTTATAAACTTACAAAATAAATCTATGAATGGTAGTGAATTAATTACTAGTACCCTAAAAACACCTTTATTTTCAAAAATAATTCCTTAAATTTTTTTAAAAATATTAAATAATGATAGCATATATAAACTATTCATTTCAAACTAATAATGCCATTATTTGGGGGAAAATAATGTAGGGTTGCCCCTTCACATATCAACACTCCATATTACACTTGAGAGGGTACCTATTTTGATACCAAATTTTAAGTATGGTATAAATTAACACAATAATTTTTTTGACATATTCAATAATAGAGGTTAAATATATAGGATTTAAATCTTCTTAATGTAAAGATTCAAGCCTTATTACAATCCCTAAAATCACTCAATAAACATTATTTACACAATTTCTTAAAATAAATCACCAATAATAAAATGTGCATACTAACTATATTATTTTCAATAGTTACTCAATATAAAAACTTCAAATAAACATATGTAGTCAATTCCCATAAATTCAAATCTAAAATTTGATTTTGAACTTTTGAAAATTAAAATAAAGAAAGGAGTACACCTTTATTTTGGTGAAAACCATGTCTCCCTTGAAAATTATTGGAGATGATGCTTCCTTGTTGAATCATTAGAGAAAGGTTATTTCAAATGAATCAATTGAAAATAGGTTCCTTTTTTTAATCCATGGGGATATAATGATTCTTTTCTGAAGCACATGGAGAGTTGGGGTGATTTTCCCCAAGTTACCCAATCCTCATAAATATGTAGGGAATTATGTCATATACATACCCAAATAACTAGTTATAAAATTAAGGGGAACCAAATTATGGTTTCTCTAAAATAAAAATTGAACCAACCACAACATATATATTATAGATTAAATTGTCGCGTTTCACTCTAATTCACTTAAGTTCACTCAACATAGAATAAAAATGCATGATCAAAAGAGAATGAATAATTTTCATGCCATATCATGACCATATATTTAATAAGTGTAAATTGTAATAAAACCAATTTATCATTCAACTTTTAAACTATATTTTTGTGTATGTGTATCAACTAGTATCATACCTCATAAATATAAATGTGTGTATATGTTAATAAAATAGTATCATGCCTCATGAATCTAATTTTTTGTATATGAGCATGAAATAGTATCATGCATCATGAATATTTATCAATTTATATAGGATTTTATGCATTTATTTTTTGAATATGATAAATTTTATCTCAAATGTATGTATATGTGGAAAACTATAATTCTTGTTCCTATAAATTGTGCACATATGCAAATGCATAGGAAACCAAGTGTGTATGAATATATACTAAAGTATCTATAAAATGAGTGCACATGCAAGGTAATTACCCCATTATATTTATTAATGTGCCAATATATGCCATATAACTAAACCATTTGATATCTAAATCTTTTTAAATCTCTAAAATCTATACTTGATCTAATTAATTTTTCATGGAGGCTTATGTATCTATAAAAGTCTCACTGTAATTCCCCTATAAAATAGTACATTGATGACATTTTAGGAATATTAAAAACAAGGGTATAACATCATGAAATTATTAGAATAATCTTTGAGTAACTAAGAGAATATAAAGTCTGATTAAACCCCAATAAATGCGTATTTGGTGTAATACTGGGAAAACATTTGATTTAATTGTGTCTATATCCTAAAATATAAAATCCAAGACATGTATTAGTTCATCTCTTAGCTGGTTGATAAGTGTCATCCATTCACTCAAATTTTGAATAAAGGGACCAAGTTTCATTGGAATCAATAATGTCTAGAAGCCTTTTAAAATATCAAACAATATCTCTTGAATCCACCAATTTTAGTTCCATTAACACCTAAAGAACCATTTATCATATACATAACTAATACTTGATGTACATTAGGGGCCCTCCTAGCTCAACATGACAAATAGGGGAAAAAAGAGACATCTATTAACCAGCAAAAATTTGGTATCCCATGAGATTAATCACACTCCCAACAAAAAAAATGTCTTGTATTTATATTTTCATTAAAAAACTCTACCATTACATGTTAAATAGTAAAACCAAGCTCATTTTTAAAGTCGATCCATTGAAATATCTCTATCCAAATCAACTCTAATAGGAAGACTGACTAAATGGATCATGATATTAAGTGAACTAAACATTGAGTACATAGATAAAAAATAAATTAAAGTATAGGTTCTATTTGATTAGTTAGATGAAGCTCCTTTGTAAGATGTACATCTATTGACAGTTGTATTTCTTGATGAATCAATCATATCTATCAATGAGTCACAAACATGACAACTTTACTTTTATGGATCATTTATTACATGTGGCTTATGGGTTGGAATCCTTTTCATTACACCTCAAAGACACCTTATCCTAAAGTATTCTTAGTTTTTGTTACTCATACAAAGAATATAGATGAATACAAAGTACTCATCTCAAGGCTCAAACTTACTATCCAATGGAAAATTTAGCATCTTTTAGTCTATGGTGATTCATAGTTAATCATAAAATAAGTCAATGACAAATATTAGACAAAGGATAAAAAACTTGTTCCCTATAATTATTTGGTTGATAAAATCAAACAATATTTTAAACATATCACATTTGAACAAATTCCTTTGGCTAGCAATAAATCATTAGATGTGATTGTAATAATTGGTTCTTTACTTGAGATGTCACAAGATACATAAGAGTGCTAGTTTTTAGTCAATCAAATGATGATCCTGGCTTATGAAATCCATGAAACTAAAATTATATGTGAGATCATTGGCCCCAATTAACCCTAGTATCAAGACATACAATTAATTTCATGATACTATCCTACCAAAATACCTAAACCAAACTCAATGCAAATCATTTATCCAAAAAGCCTCGTGTTTCACTATCCTTGATAACATACTCTATTATATAGGATATGATGGTATCCTATTGAGATGTTTGAACTTGGAGGAGGTTAATGATGGAATTTATGGGGTGCATACTAGTGGAATGGTCCCAGCCAAAAATATCCTATGAATAGGTTATTATTGGTTGACTATGGATTAGGATGCATGTCAATGTATCAAAAAATGTGTGGCATGTTATAAGCATGGAAATGTTTTCCACAATCCATCATAAGCATTGTACCCTATTACTACATCATGGAATTTTTACACATGGGTATTTGATATCATAGGAAAAAATCAATCCCTATTAATCTAATGGCCTCAAGCACATCATAACTACCACATAATAATTCACTAAGTAGGTGGATCCATACCTCTTACTTATGTCATTGGTATTCAAACATCTAAATGCATTCTCAATCATATCATTTGTCAATATGGAATCCCCTCAACCATTATTACTAATAATGGAAACTCCATTAAAAATAATATGTTAATACTCTCTATAAGAATTTGAATATCCAAAACAAGTGGTCCACACCTTATAAACCTAAAGAAAATGAACAAGTTGAGGTGATTAATAAAACTATAATTAAAATTTTCAAAAATATCATTAACAACATTAGTTTTTATTAGATTCAATAGATATATCCTTCTTTATGGGCTTACTACACAAGCATTGGTACTCCAATTGGTGACACTCTATAATTATTGTTCTTTAGTGTTAAATCTATCCTACATTTGAGATTGAATCGCCTTCCCTTTTCATCTCATTATAGGACCTCATCGATGAATAAAAATACAAAACTACACAACTTCAAGAACTAGAAATCTTTGATGAGAAGGGGCTCAATACCCTAAATCACCTAAAGTCATATTATAATTGACTTTGTAGAAAATTTAACAATAAATTTAGGCCAAGATAATTTTAAATTGGAAATATCCTCAAGGAAAATCAATGAAACAAAATTTCAGACCATGAAAACAAAGGTAAATTTAAACCTAATTGGCTGGACCCTATGTGATCATCACCAAGTATGGTTCAAGAGAATACAATATAGCTACACATGATGGAAAAGAGTTAGACAAGAAAATTAACATCATAAATATAAATAATTTTTATACTCTAATTATGTTAATTTTGTTTCATCAATAAAACCCTCTAAAAGGGCAAGTACACTAATGAAAATTGATATCTGACTCCACTCATAGGATAACTTTTCTAAAATTATCTCATATTGCATACCTCACACAATTGGGGGAAGCCTTAACTCATCCAAACTCTCATACCTATCATATACAATCATATTTTTCATCCTCATTCCATTTACCCATTTTCACCTTTGTCAAGTTGTGCATACAACCATGCTTTTATAAACATTTGATATGAAAACATTTCTTCATATCAATGCATACTAATCAATGACATTATAAGAAAAAAAATCAAGTTAAGAAAGAGAGTATAAGTTAAACAAGAAAAGAGGTATCTAATTAGCTATGTAATGTAATCCTTGAAGAGCCTATCTTGAGCCTTCCATCCACCCATCCACTATGCTTTTCACTTTCCATTCTCTCTCCACTATCAGTACTATCCTATTAAGACCTAGTATGGATTTTATTTTTCTAGTTTTCCCATTTTAATATTGTCCTAATATCCCACAAAGTAGAAAATATAAAAATATTTTAGTTATTTTATCATTAGTCCTAAGTAAAATCCATATAACTATCCAGTAAATTATTGTGATTATCTTGTAATCCAATTGTTAGTCGAATGTAACCCCACATCATATATCATTTATTAGGGGGGAAATAAAAAAGGATAAGTTGAATCATTATTAATTCACCCATTCCAAGTATTTTCAATAGGATAAAGGATAAAACATTGATCGCATGAAAATAAATTATAATGTAAATCCTTGAGTGTCCATTCTATGCGTTAATCATGTGTCACAATTTCTTGTATAATATTTTTTGTTGTTTGAATCATTTGAGTATCTTTTTTTTTGAAGTTTAAATGTTTATAGGATTGAAATGTATGTATATATATATTCATTAAGTATATTTACTATGATCTTAGTGATTATATTTTATTAAATGTTTGTGTTTTATATTTTCATAAATTTTTATTTACGTATTATTAATTATTTTTCTAGATGTATTTGATAAGGCATTTTATAAATATATTTTTTAAAATTCATTATTGTACATTATTTATCTTATTTTTCTCATGAAATAACATAAAACAAATATTTTATCTTGGTTCTTAATACCAATGGTGCATTATGCTACATGATAATTGTACATTTTATTTTTAAATCTCCCATATTTTGAGTCAATCCACCATACATTATGGTAAAAATTCATCATGGTTACACATATCATGGCACATACTACCTAATTCTACATTAAAAAGATAATTTCTCATAAATATGGCTCAATATAATGGTAGCACAAATTAGTAATTACATTATTTATTTCATCCTCTATCAAACACTTAAAAATAATAATTAATCTAAACATCCATCTACAATAAAAAATACAAATAAAACCATCTATCTAAACCAACCATCTATCTAACTAGGTATCCAATCATTTAACATTTTCCATATCTACTCATTTAACACATCTACATTCATTACTAACATTTCATAGTAACACTTCTACTAACATGATTTCATCTAATTCACTTCAGTCCTCCTTCCTCATCATTTAAATAAACATAAATCAATCACTCAATAGCCATTACATTATGCCGATCGATTGAATATTTGAGATACACTTATCAATTAATCAGTACCATCCATTTCCTTAATGACATATATCATTCTCGAATCCAAATCACTAGGATATATAAAACTTGTAACTAATCATTGTTATTGATCATCATCAAATCAATCAATCTATCTAATCAAAACTAAAAAATAATTCCCTCACATTTATTAGTCTTTGGGGAACATCGACGATTTCAACTCAATCTACCCAAAATTCATGATCTCCTAACACATCCAAGGTCGTTACTATATCCATCCCCCTTATTTGAATATATCATTGTCTAGGGCTCATTCAATCTATCTAATCCAACTATTGATAAATCATAGCTCACCAATCACAAACATAGAATAAAACACATATCATAATATTTAAAACATTAAATTGTTTCAATATTCATCACATCTATACCAACCCCTCTCTTCTAGTTATGTATTCTACCCCTTTCTTATCATATCCCATTAAACCCACTAACTTGTTCTCCTTCATTTGAATGGTTATCCATCTCTTTCCTCCCCACATAGAATCATAATTCTCTCACGCACACACGCACACACACACACACACACACACACACACACACACACACACACACACACACACACACACACACACACACACACACACACACACACACACACACACACACACACACACACACACACACACGCACACGCACATGCACACACACACACGCGCGCACACACACACACACACACACACACACACACACACACACACACACACACACACACACACACACACACACACACACGTAAAAACATAGTTAATAAGGTAGTATATATTGATTAGAGAATTATTAGAAGTACATTTTGTCAATTAATTGTTATTATAATTTCATACAACAATTCATTATTGCATTTTGATTAATATGAACAAGAATTTTTGGGTTCAATTTAGTGTTTTAAGAGGAAGGATTGAAGTTGGCGTTAGAAGGAAGAAGGGCCCCCTTCAGAAGTCTTGTAATAATAATTTAACCCATTTAAATAGCTAAGCATGTTATTTAGTTTCTTTATCCATTATGTGTTTAATTTTTGAATTGTGTGATTTACATTCTTGAATAGAATTATTTAAGGGTTTCCAACGTGTAAAAATTTATTTCACAGTACTATGTTCATGTTTAATTTCAACATTACATTTACTACATGAATTTAGCATCTTAGATTATAATTATCAAAAGGTCAAATTAGAAGATTGAGTGTGCACATATAGTGACATCATCATATCAAGTCTATGTCCTCAGGTTGACATTTAAATGAAGTATAAGGTATAGGTATATGGTAACTCTCCTTGTTCATTTTGGTCAAGAGAAGTATATCTAATCATGCATCAACTACTAGTCATTTTTGGCATTATTTATAGGGAAGGGTGTCATATTTATAATCTTCATTATTGATATAAATTATTTATGGATGTTTATTTTTTTATTTCTAAAGCTTTCTATTATTTAGATTAAAGATTTATTGCTTTCATAGTTTAAACTTCTCTTTTCACAAGTAGGATAGTGGAAATTTTCAAAAAAGTCCCATATTACTAACCCTATGCAGGTAGGGTGGGTAAAATGTTGTCCCAAAAAACTAGGTCACTCGTTGATCAACATTCATTTAAAAAAAGAGAGAAATAAGGAAACTATTGCAATAAAAAAATTGTTTCATTTTTTTTTGCAGATTCATTCCCTTAGAGTAAAAATACATTTTCCTCTTTTCTATAAGACGAAAAACTTGTTTATACAAGAAATATTTATTGCTATAAGATGTATTCTTATCATTCCATCCTATGTTACATTATCATAAATAATTTTTCTTCCAATCAAATGACAACACATGCTAGACTGCCACTTCGAATCATCATTTGCGCACTAATGAAAGGTATTCCTATAAGTAACAAGGTAATTATTTTATATTTATTCATGTCATAAGTTTTAATTATTACTAAGATGATGCATCATAATGATATTAATGCACCACCATATCTTATTCTTATCATGCCAACTTGCCATATCTTCTCTTTTGTCAATTGACATGACCATTGACACACTACTGCCACCACCCCTTGATCTTGTCACGAACCATTTGTGCATGTCATCTTCATACCTTGAGTATAAGTGATAGTTTAAGTTGGGTGGGGGATATTTCCCATAATTCAAATAGATTTTTTCACTCCCAAAGTAAAAGTTTCAAACATTTCATCCAAAGCCACAAAACTCTTGCTACAAGAACATATACCTACAACTCAAATTTCATCTCACAATATATGAGGGGACTTGTTTAAACATGAACCAATTAATGTCACTCCTCTAACCAATAGCTCAGACATCTTGGCCCTATTCTATAATGTAGGATGGGCATAATATTTTGAGAAGATATAAGCTCTAGATCAAAGAATTATAGAAGAATTCATTGGTTCATTATATAAAAACATGGCAACAGTAAGAGGAATGGAAATAAAGATAATATAAACCATCATTAGTAGAGTAATAAGATTTCCAAGAAGAGGGGAAACATGAAAATAAAAAATTGATATTGAGATAGAGAGGCAAAAATTCATCAAAGAAAATGAAAAATTGGAAACCTCAAAATAAGGCACTACATGGTTATCTTTACCAAGAAGATGGGCTAAAGCTGATAAGTTTATCTATAAATATTTCACTTGTGAAAGGAGGTATGCCATGTTGCATGGTGTTCACTTCAATTTCATGAATCATTTACGACATGGTATATAGATAAATTTCCCTAACTTCTTGCTCAACATGATCACAAAAATGGAGTCATTTCAAAGAGGTGATTCCAAAGCTCTTTCCCATCATTATTTAATCCAATTGATTATTCAAGACTATTTAAAAAGGACTAGACCCAACATAATTGGGGAACATTTTTTCTAAGTATCAAGCAATGCAAAAAGTGATAGAGAGGGAAATAAAATAGATGAGGAAATAGAGGTAAAAGAATAGAGGATAGAAGAATCCCTTTTTAAAAATCCACAAGAACCTACAAAAGAAAACCTTCGTGCAACTCCATAAGAACCTACAGAAGGAGTCTTTCCTACAACCACACAAAAACCTACAAAAGAAGATCTTCCTATAATAACACAAGAAACTAAATAAAGGACTGAAGAAATGACTTCCACAAGCAAGGAATCCTGAAGAAAGAGAAGAAACTCATTATCCAATATGATTCAAAGGAATTTGAGGAACTTATAACTTCTCCTAAAAAATTTAAGGTAACCTCTACTCCTCATAGATCCCATAGATCAAGAATAAAAATGAAAAATAAACCTTTTTATATTATTGAAATTAATGAAGAATATGGAAAAAAATAGACTACCAATAGTAATGAATCACTAGAGGATAAAATAAATAAGGAAGAATGTTCTCAAAAATATTATGAGGAAGAACAAGAAGAACATAGTCTTGAATAATTGCAAGAGGAACCAATACAGGAAGAAGCAAAATCAATAGAGTAACTTGCTATATAAATGGAATTTCCTACTCTAGAGAAAGCCCTAAAAGAAATTGGGTGACTAAGAATGAAGCTATAGGATCAGTCTAGAGGAGGACTAGATGCATTTTTTTTAATCATATTTTCAGCTACACCCTCTATCGAAGACCACTCATTGTTTCCCAACCTTCTATAGAGGAAAAGAAACAATAAAAACCTATAACTACCTAAGATGTCAGGTATAATTTCTCATTTATAGTATCTTATAAATTGATGAATTGGATATATAGTTAGTCTAAAGTCATTAACAAAAAATAACAAGAAAATAAAAGAAGAGGTTAGGATGAAGGAAGAAAAGATCTCCAAATTGTAGTAGAAAATTGAAAACATGGATTTTATTACTCATGATCTCATTGATTTTAGACCTCTTACAAGAGTATATTTAGTTTATCTTGAGGATTGATGGCATAAGTTTAAATTTATGAGAATTTAATATGGCATGTCATATGAAGTAATTGATACCCTCTCCTTTCAAATCTATAAATAGAGGTCATATGAAAGACAAGCATAATTGTGTGAGTTTTATCTTCATGAATATGTTATGCCTTATGATAGGGAATGGAACCCTAACCTATGTGTTGGAGATGTCCTTCTAAATGCATTTTCATCATATCTTTTAAATGAGCAAATAAGAGGAAGAGAGGTAGTGGAATATAGGAAAAAAGAAAATGAAAGCCAACTGTTTATTAGAGGAGAGTCAATAGAACCTAATGTTGTATTGACAAAATGGAATAATATCATGTTGAAAAAGGAAGTTAGAGCTTGGTTTGCCAAGAACTGTGATGAAGCCCAAGATTTTTACTTGTAATTGAGAACTTTTATTAGTCCTACAACCAAATAATCTTGCATTGAATGATGGAATAAGATCACTCCTACACTAAGAAAGAGAGATCCATATTCACCTTTTAACTTAAAGGCAACATTTAATAGGATCACAACATATATTTTACTTGTAGGTGAAATGGGATCTCAATTATTGAGCCTCAAATTCCAACCCCCTCTATTTTGGTATCCTATTCTAGATTGTTAGGATAAAGCCCCATTTGATGAAGCTAGGGAGGTCATAATTTGGAAACTATTTGAACATAGGCATGGATTTTATGTTCACCTTACTAGTGGTTCTATAGATCCTATGGATTTCAGAGCTCTTTGTAAACTAGAAATGAACAAGTTTTTTTCTCATGGTTAAGCAAGGTCTTAAGTTGGGGGTGTTATGAGCCCCAAAAATTTCATGTTCTTTTCCTCATCTATCACACTCATGAGTCCTTCTTATTTACCATGCTTTTAAGTACTTTCCCATAAAGTTTCCTTCGTCAAATAGCCATAATACTATAAATAACATTATGTTTCCATACTCTTTGAATAGTTAGAATTGTGTATTGGAATCAAATATATGATGGTTATCTCCTACTATAAGATGATTTTTATATAATATTTTTTAAGGATGTTTTATAGTAATAGGTATATAGCATGTAACATCCTAAAATAAATAAATCTCATCACATGAACATATCTTGTAGTCACTACATGACCAAAGTTGTGGATGAATAGATTTTGATTCACAATTTAACCAACTCATAGAAATAACTATAACCTCCATGGATCACAATAAGGATGTGGTTAAATAATGAAACAACTTTGTTTATCTTAAATAAATGTTACATAATTCATATGAAAAGTAACTTTAGAAAAAGGAGCTAATTTTAGTTATCCTAAATCAAATGTTTCTTAGATTAGAATATATATTGTTTTGTATAAAACAATCTCCTCTACTCTCTCTCTCTCTCTCTCTCTCTCTCTCTCTCTATATATATATATATATATATATATATATATATATATATATATATAGGAAATTATAATAATAGCTGCTTGACAAAATGTACTTCTAATAATTATTTAATAAATATCTACTAACTTCTCAACTCCATTGTTAAGTAAGTAGATATTGATTAAATAATTATTAGAAGTACATTTTGTCAAGCAGCTATTATTATAATTTCCTAAAATAATTCATTGTTGCATTTTGGTTAATATGAACAAGCATTTCTAAGTTCAATTTAGTGTTTTAAGAGGAAGGATTGAAACTGGAGTCAAAAGGATGAAGGGTCCCCTTCTAAAGTCTTGTAGTAACAATCCAACCCATTTAAATAGCTAAGCATGTTATTTGGTTTCTTTATGCATTGTGTTTTTAATTTTTGAATTGTGTGATTTAAATTATTGCATATAATTGTTTAAGGAAGCTTTCATCATGTAAACATTTATTTCAAAATACTATGTTCATTTTTATTTCCAGCATTACATTTATTACATGACTTTATCATCTTAGATTACAATTAGAAGAAGGTCAAATTAGAAGATTGAGTGTGAACATATAGTGACATCATCCTATCAAGTCTTAATTATCATGTTGACATTTAAATGAAGTAGAAGGTACAAGTATATGGTAACTCTCCTTGTTCATTTTGGTCAAGAGAAGTATATCTGATTGTGAATCAATTGCTAGCCATCAACTAACTCATAATTGAATCTCTATTATCCACCATTGATCAAGATCCACCATAGATCAATCACAACCATCCATTTTTCTATATGGCTCATATAAATTGGGCTACACCCACATTTAGGCAATCCAAGAGTATAATAGTGATATCACCTTGCCAATCAATCAAGTAATTCCTACCAAAGCTCTATCAAAATATTAATTTATAAATAATGATCATACATCAAGCATCAAACAATCCATCCATCCTCAATAAATCAATCTAATTGGGAAAATATTCTCCAATAAGGAATAGGTATTAAAAGGTAAAGTAAGTTATAATTCATTTTATTTTCATGGCTTTTGAATGAATTTTTCCTAAGCCTAATCTGATGTATTGTTTTAGATTAGATTAGAATCATTAAGTGAAGATTTCATGCTTTCTAACACACAACTCTAATTTACACATTGCATGCACCCCCATTTTGAGACAAGATATATTTCCTATAATTTACTCATCTCAAAATAAGTTTTAATTTTATCATGTCATGTATAAAGATAACATCATGTAATATCATGTGAACATGTGGGGAGTATGTAATCACAATAATGTATATGTCAATCAAGGAATGTATGTAACATATGTAATGAAGGGAATATAAGTTTCATGTCTAGATATATTTATCAATGAAGTATGTAGTAGTAACCATTATGGATAAATAAACATGCAATAAATTTTATGATATGTATCATGGCACCACTCAAGCCAACAAGAATAATAAGCTCAAGTGTTACTTTCACACATAAGGCTAAGGGCCACATACAAGGGACAAGAAAATTTCATAATAAATAATGCCAAGGGCTACATACAAGGGACATAAAGAGGCTAAAAATAAGGGACATAAAATATGTCATATCAAATGAGGCCAAGGGCCATACACAAGGGACATAAAAATGTCACAAACAAGGGACATAAATATGTTTCATCAAACTAATGCAAGGGCTGCAAATAATAGACAAGATAAACTAGCCTATCATGTCATATAGTAACACAATTAATGAATTATATAATACATAAATTTTAGTCTACAACATCCATATGTATTAATGCCACATAATCACTACTCATATAATTAATGTGTTATATCTCATGATCACTACTCATATAATCATGTTTATGATGGTTAGAATAGAGGGCCTAGGACTCGGTAGGGTCCATTGTGTAGTAGGATAATGTCTTGCTTCTTATGTGTTGATGTCAACATACCCCCATTTCTAAAAAATGGGGACCCTTGTGTTAAATTATGCAAATTTATATCTTAAAATTGAAAATTCACTTGATCAAAGTGTCATTAACATGTTTGCACATTATTTATATTTTTAAGATCATCCACACCTTGACTTGGTTGTATTATTTGCTCATGGATCTGGTTTGACCTTATCTATGTTTGTTCTTTATGTTTTCAAATTATAGGTTTAATGGAGCCCTCTTTGAATGGACCATGTCTAGATTTTATGTCAATTTGACCTTTTACTAGCCTTTGGTCTATTGAAAGTCAAATAAAATTCATGACTGAGCATCTTAAAACCCCTTAGTTAAGAAACCCTAGCTCAAGTACCTCATTTGAATTCAAAATTGGTGGGAAAAAAATTGCATGGGAATACTTTTAATATGCTATGGACTTAGTTTAATTTTTATACTAGGGCTTGGTCATGTTTATTAACATGACCAAACCTTAGTCTAAACATTCATGCTTAGTCCCTTTATACCCCATGATCTTTCAGTCTATTTTATCATTAACATGGTCTATAACTAACACATGGTCTCTTTGTTATATGCTTAGACTAAGATCTTAATACTAAAGTTTTATTCATGTTTATTAACATAAATAAAACCTTAGTCCTAAGGCTTTATCCTAAGTTCTGTCTAATTTATAGTCCTAACTTAAATAGTTTGCATCTTTGTAGGATCGATGACCAACATCAAATCAAACTAAGTTAATCAGATGGTGTGAGATAAAGTTGAAAAGTCAAAAGCCTTGATTGATAGAACCAATCATGTTTAGCTACATAGATCATGATCGATGAACCATGTTTAATCTCATGAATGAGATCCAATGGTGTGAGATCAATATGTTCCATGTCATAGACTTAGCCTTATTTTTATCCTAAGGTTTAGTCATGTTTTTCAACACGACCAAACATTAACATAAAAATCCTAAGTTTGGTCCTTTTATGTCTCGTGACCCCCGATTTTGGATTATTTCATTAATTGTCATGATCTAACTAATGTAAGGTCCTATTGTAAAAAACTTAGCTTAGATATTTTACTCTAAAGTTTTGGCATATTTATTAATACAATAAAACCTTAATTTAAAAACCTTATGTTAAATCCTTTTATTATTAGTCATGGGGTCCCCATTTTATTATGTTCTAAGCTTAGCTTAAACATTTTAGCCTAAGTTTTATTTCATGTTTATTAACATTAAATAAAACCATAGTCTAAAGTATTTAACCTAAGTTATTTATGTGTCTCAATCCTTACTTAAACATTGTGCTTGTTTTTAGGATCAATGACCCACATTTACTTGGACAAAGTCAATCATATGGTACAAGATGGGCCCAATGAGCCAAGGATTCTAATATGTGAGCCCAATCTCGCTTGATCCCATATATTGAGATCAATGATACACATTCAATCAGATCACTAAGATCTAAAGACACAATATCGAAATGGGTCCCCACCTTTTTAATGACATAGAATAAACCCAAGTTTTTACCCTAAGGTTTTAATAATATTTATTAATACAATAAAACCTTAGTCTAAAATATTATGTTATGACTTTATTATTTGAAGGGTCCTTTTTGTTATGTTACAAGCTTATGTTATGAATTTATTATTCATAGGGTCCTATTTATCATGTTTTTAAACTTAGCTTAAGACTTTGGATTAAAGCTTTATTCATATTTATTGATACAAATAAAAACATTAGTTTAAGACTTTGGTCTAGAAACTATATTCCCAAGCTTATTCAATTTTTATGATTAAAAAATGAAATGAACCAAGAAATGACAAGAGTCAAGCCCACAAGGAGTTAAGTCTATTTGAAGGTCATGTGAACATATTTGAATATAACATAAACATCAAAATTATGCTCAATAGGAAAAGTACATGGGATTAAATATTGACATTCATGTAGACATCTTTGATGGTCATGTGGACATCTTTGATGGTCATGTAAACATCAAAATTATGCTCAATAGTAAAATTATGTGGGATTAAATTATGATGGTCGTGTGGACATCTTTGATGGTCATGACTACATCATTGACGATCACGTGAATGTCAAATTTAACCTCATAATTTAACTGTTTAAAGTCTAAACACCTTTTAAAGATCAATGGCCTGTGTTGATTCCTACCCACTAGATTTGATGGTGCAAGATTAATGTAGACTTTTCAATAAATATTATGAGGCCCTCAAGATTGCCAAGTGGCACGACCTCAGGGCCAAACACAAATAGTGGCCAATGGTGTTCAATTCTTAGGATTGATATCAATGAACCATATTAGTCTATGCAAGGAGATCTAACAGTGTGAAATAAAAAAATATTTTAAAAAGTAATCATTAGTTTTTAAAACATTAATGAACAAAGTTCCACAAAAATGCCATCGAAAGGCCACATAGATCCCACGATGACACCACATAGGTAGAAAGTAATAAAACTAAAGATTTTGTGGAATCAAAAAGCTAAATGCATGATCTAGATGAAAATATAAGGCATGAAGATCAATTAAATAAGTTTTAAAAAATCCCTAATTCTATCCTAAATTAATCACATCCAAGTGTAAGAGATTGAATCATCATCTAAGCAAAGGCAATTCAATCCAAAATCAAACTATAGATTGCTAGTAAGAAATTTATCAAAATTCATAGTTATGGTGGCCCAAATACATAGAGAAGATGTGGAAATATATCTAAATTTAGATGTAGATGGGATGATCTTCAAGGACACATAATTTGATACAATGGCTCTGAACACAGGGGACAATAACTAGTCCCAATTATTCTAGACAATCCAAGAGAAACTAGTCATTTACAGAGAGGAGGAGAATAACTTATTCATGAAAAGGATATATTATGACATTATGTCCATCTAGATGAAAAATATTCATTTTTATACAACCAAACTAGAGGTACTACATTACATTGATGTTATCTATCTCATATTTAAAGACTAAAAATTTGATAAAGGCATGATAGTTTATGAGCGTAGCTTTAGGAAGGTTGCATATATTTATCTTTTAGCCTTCAATAACTAATATAAATTTCCAAAAACCTAAGTGTATATACCTAAAATAAATTAATATGCCAAGAATAATGACATGAAGACCATCTTTGCCCCATGGTTGTATTCTAGAAATTAGGTAGCCTCTGATCTTAGTGGCAATGTCCCAATCAAACAATTTAGGCCCAAAATTAGGATGATCATGACAATAATGAATAAATTGTGTGAAAAACCCTCCACTACATATGTGGACAAACTATGGGTCTCCCTATCTTATTTAATGGTTAAGAGAGAACTCACTCCTCCTCTTAGGGAGGTTATTATCACCTGTCTGAGTAGAAAATTCTTTAGAATAAAGAAGAAGACCAAGAATCAATTTTATATGATGTCATACTTGGTAGATGCCCTACTTTCCACCATAAAGATTCCTAGCATCAAATAATGGTCACCTAAGGGAACCTAGATAGTCACCCAATATTATTCCAAATTACAAATTTTCAAGTACAGAGATCACATACAATTCATATGTGATTATGTCTATCCAACTTTAGTAGATGCCATTATAGAAGTATCAATGATGAGGGTTCATAATATAATAAATAATAATATTTAAGCCATAGGTGATATATGGCTATATCCAAATTGCATTATAATTAAGATTGAGGTAATACTATGCACCCCACTTAGACTACCAATCCATGTGTTAATCAAGCTGGTAGAGTAAGAAATGATCTACTAGATAAGTAATGGTATAGATAGTTTCTTTAAGACCAAGAGGTAGGGATTACTCCACACCTTCCCCTTAACCATTATTAGGACCATGTTTGAACAATGGGATAATATGGAAGCTATCTCTAGGCACATGACCTCTTTCATATTATAACATGATGAGTTGAGGTAGAGGGATCCGTTTGAAAGGGTTGTGAAATATTTGAAGGCAAAAGGGGTCAATAAGACTTATGAGCACCATCCTGGGCCGTATGAGCCAATGTATACTAGGGCTTCTTCATTCACTAAGGTTTTCACAATATTGAAGAAACATAACATCAAAATAGAGGCTAGATTGCTAAGGGAATAGAAGGGAAATGATGATATATGGCAGATGGGGCCTAATAAATACCATTTAATACTAGGTCCATCTTATAGAACCCTTTTATCATAGACACAAATAGAAACACAAACATTTGGGGCACAAATTGAGCATAAAACTAAAGAGAAGAGGTTAGATGAGGTGGCAATATTTTTAACCCAACCAGTAGAACTAGGGTCACCAATTGAGGAGATCAACATAATAGAACTAGACCCTGAAAAAATAGTATAGGATGATTTAAAACTATTGTTCAATGCTCATCAATCATATGAATAAGAGACTAAAGATGAATAAACTCAAATGGAAGGACCTCAATCCCAAGCTAAAAAGAAAGAGAAGGGGAATGAGGTAACATTGAACTTAATCCCTATTGTCACCCCACCAAAAAGAAATGTTGAGCTAACATTGGTCTAAGTAATGAGAAAGATGCCCAAGTTGACCTTCACTCATCCTTGGAATGAGGTCAACCTTACTAGTGATGAAAACCCAATCCATGATCTAACCATTCCTAAATGGTTCATATATGGGAAATTGCAGAAAGTGCCTACTCTACACCACCCTTATACTCTCACTAAATCTATCAATATAGTTATGCATGATGAACTTAAATTATGGATTATGGCATTGTAAAATTAGGAAGATAATAGGATAGCTACCCTTGGGGAATCAAGTGGAACAAAGATGGAGATCCTAACCCCAAAAGTCATAGGATCATCAGTAGGGGTTTAGTTTAAGCTAGAGACTACCAGCATAGAAAGAGTGATTGAAAATAAATATGTGGTCAGTGGGGAGGAATTAACCTTCCAAAGGATAGATCCATTCATAGCTCTTACTCTAGTGATAGCTCAAAATCTAGGAGAAGATAATTTTTTTGAAGAGAAATCCTTGATGTATCCTAGGCCCAGTCAAAATAGCTACAAATAATGATCAAAGGTATCCTGTAATAGAACAAGAATCTAAAAGAACAACCCATATTATCAATACATGAGGACTAATTTAGGAAATTTGAGATTACTATGACTGAATTATTTGATTATTTAAAGTCAATCAGAACTAGATAGGGAGAAGCAAATAAATATATTGCTATGGCTATAAGCCAAGTTAGCCAATGACAAGCTATAAGCTATCAAGTAAAGGAATTGATAAAATCCTTGACCAAAAACTAGATTCTTGACTTCAAAACTATTAGCCTAGACCATTTAAATATGGATATGTCTATATTTATGGATAAGATCAAGGCCTTAAATAGTTAGTCTAAGTAATTGGGGGACATTATTATAGACCTTAATTAGTAGGAGGATAAGATGTTGCACATATTAGATAGACTGATCAAGGAACCCACCTCACTTAGTTTTTTGGGACTTATCATAGATGAGGATTTCAATCATATAACTACTCAATTTATGAAAGAAGTGAGGAGCCAAGTGTAAGGTAAGATAGGGTAGGACAAAAGGAGAATCATGGGCCTAATGTTATCATCATAAGAGAAAATGGGAGATTCTAGGGGCATCAAATAATCTTTGGAGAACACTAAGAAAGTTTTTAAGAACCTAGAAGTTTAAGAAAAAGATATCTTCATGAGACTCATGATGGATATCCAACTCATCAATGAACAATATTATAGGTTGAAGATCTTACAAGGGAAACAAAAGGCTGCATCAAAGAAAAGATGCCAAGGCCAACCTAGTTAAGAATATTCTCTTTGTATAAACATTGTAAGATTTTGAATATATGATACTATTTTTGTAAAGGAAAGTGCAACTTGTAAAGCACATTGCTTATAGGTCAGTCCATTAGGGAAAGTCTAATGTATTTTAAAACTTTTATAGAAAGGACATCTATCCTAACACTTATACTTTTGTAATTGAGTATGACTGACTGACATACTTCCTTACTTTATATAAAATGAGTATTGTCAATTGTAAAGAGGAGGGGGTTTTTTATCCAAAAACTTGTGTAAAATTTTGAGCAATTAATGCAAATGAGGAATTCTATAAATATTGTCCATATTCATTTGTCTCATTTGTTATTATGGTTTCTCTCTCAGTTTCTTGTTCCTATTTCTATATTTGAATGGCTCTTATGAATTTTTAGTGTGCATATTTTAATTGTAGAGTTTTTAACTTGTGTAAATTCTAGGTTGACTGAAAATTCTTAGGTTCATTTCATTTCCTTTATTCTTCTTGTATTTGAGCTAATTTTGTTTACTTGCAGGGTAAATATTTAAAGTGAACTTAGTTCGTATTTGCAATTTTCTCATTCCTTAGATGTTTCCCTAATGTGTATCAAGATTTGATCTCATGATATTTCATATTATATATTTGTTAAGTGTATGCTTGGAAGACATTTAAACTTTGTCATGATGTTTGGGATAAAGATGAATAACATCTCTTTTCTGCCTTACCCTTCCTTTTGCTCCTTTTTTAACTAGATCACTCTATCTTAATTTCCATTGTAAATATTCATTTTATATTAGTCTTTAGATTAAAATTTGATCACAATTCACTAATATTAGCTTAGATTACTTCACTTTTTGCAAAGAAAACTAGCTAGCCATGGTGGCTCCCAACCACCAAAATTTGTAAATATTATAAAATAGTCCATTTGTTTTGCATCTATTTAATTGATAGATAACAAGATTATCATAACCTAAAACTCATACAATGAATTATCTAAATTCTAAAATGAGAAGTGTTCTTTAAACACTTTGAACACCTATGATACATATTAAGTCATCAACACTATGTTCTCTATGGAACATATTAAACTATTCATAATATTGAATGATTAAATTCTCTAAGGGATGAAGGCCTCTACGAGCTCTAATTAATTATATAATGTAATTACCATTGAAGAGTTATTTGTTTACTATATCTAATGATTTTCCTTCGAAATAGATGTATAGAAATATCTTATATATGTGTAACCACTAGAACTATATTTTGATCCTATATATGTGTATCAACCAATTTTAGCATTCGTTGGGGCATAGGAGGATATACCTCTGGTTATAGAGGGTACTCATATTGTACACCTATAAATGTGACTACCTTTTTTTAGTATATATACTTAAGACATAGATGTAATGTAGATGTATGTCACAAAATTATTGCATCCAATGGAATCCTAAAAACATGTTAATAACATTGTTAATCTATATAACTTATAATGGAATGGATAATATGTTATAACCCACTTGAAGAAGTAGCACTATGTGTCCCAAGGTATATTATTTATATCCAAATAATCCATTAACTACCATTGATGTATCTTATAAATCCTATTGTGTGTAGGGACTGAAGAAGTGTCATTATGTACATGTTATCACTTGACCCATTTTTTATTATGAAACTATGTATGGGTTATAATTTATATAAGTTGGTATAACTAGTGCATGGTAATATAGATCATCATTAACAGTCTCATTATCATCAAATGTGATCATTTTAAGTTGTGTTGAAGTGTAAAAAAGTGTAACAATAATCATATATATTGGGTGATCATATGTTGTAGGTGGAAGATGCATATTGTTATGTATAGTGTGATTTTGAAGTATCCTTAGTCTTTGTCATCTCATGCTCAGGAAATAGATCACTGAATATTTTCAAATTATGATTGTTCTAGATTCCTTTATATGTGTACTTAAATAAATAGTGTTTTTATCGATAATATCATGTATCGTATGTTTTTATTTTTAGCATTTGTTTGTAGAATGTCTCATAATTTGATGATAGTCATAATATGAATTCATATCATAGCTTCTTGATTTAGGTTTTTTTGGATCAAAATCTTATGAAGGAATAAGAGTGATAAGGTTATACTCAAGTAAATTTTTTAATAGTATATGAGGAGGTAATCTTGAAAATTTCTTCTTTAGTGGATATTATAATTGAAGTCAATCTATATATTTTGACATTATATCAATTGTAATCTTTTCCTTATTCTTGTTTTTAGTTTCTTTGACCTTATAGCTTGGTTTTATTTGATTTTTAATTATTGAAGTACTTGTAAGAGTATGTGTATACTTAAACATGTTCAAGGCAATGAGCTTAACTTATTTATCCCTTACTATGTGGCATAACTCATGGAAGGATTTGAATCTCTTGAATATAATTAACTTGTATAGTGGTGAAATAAAAATTTACTTGAATATGCCTTGTAACACATTTTAGGCCATAAAATTAGTCATATTGGCTAACATAATATTGAATTAAAGTAAATAATCATTAATTGGCTCATTGAAACCTTGCTTGAGTTCATAGATTTACACAAAATATAGTTTCTTGTCAATTCTAAAAATGAAATGTGCTAGAAATTTATTTGTCAAAGGGTTAAAAGATATAACTAATTGGAGAGGAAGGTAATATAACCATCGTAAAGAATATTATTTGATACTTCTTAGGAATATCTTGATTAATAATTTATCATTATGTGTAATCCAATCATGTTTTGTGTAATAATTTAAGGTATTACCTTGGATTACGTTTAACTTCATATAATGGAATCTTACAAGCTACACAAATTGCACATAAATGATAATATATTATCATAAGGGATAATGGGTTATGAATCAAGGAATATGAATCCATGAAATGACTAGATCTAGATGCACTTTTTTTTAATTGTAATACCTTAACATGTAAAGCTATATCAATCTGCTTAAGGGAACGTGAAGTAGGTGAGGTTTATGATGTCACATGCATATTCATCATGGGAGGCTAAAGGTTACTTATGTATGAATAAATAAGGAAATTTTAAGACTTATGTTACCCCCACACCTTGGGTGAATGCCACATAAGTCATTGTATTCATAGATGTAGGACTAATACCAATATTAGATGTCTAAACACCTAAAGTGGAAGTATTAGCTCAAAAGGACTATGTTGTACTCAACACACCCCCATTCTCAATTTTTTGAATAAGGACCCAATGTAGTCTAAAGGGCCTAGGTCTATTTTTAAAATATTTTTTCATTGGCATTAATGTATGCACATAACTATGATCAAAAATTAAAAAGGTTCTTATTCTTCACATGGATGATTTTCGTTATGCATGTTGTTCAGTATAAACGCAATGGGCATTTTCTCATTACCTAAGTTTTCACTCTTTGATTTATTCAGAATAACCTATTAATGGTATTCATGATTTTTTCATATGTTTAGGTTCTCTAAATATGTGCATGAATTATAAAATAAAATCCCAAGTTTTAGACTTCACGTATTTTTTACTTCACAAGTTGTGCATTTCACATATTTTTTATACTTCAAAAGTTGGTATTCCAAAAAACATTTATCAAAATTATTAGTTTTTACAAGTCATGTAATTTGGAATTTTTGCTTATTCACAAATTTTGTATTCATTAAAAGTGTTCATTGGACTTTTTGTCCAGAACTTATGTTTGTCATAACCTTTGTGCACCATGAAATTTGTTTGTCATAACTTTTGTCTTCAGCATCTTTGATCTTCCACATCTCCACAATTTTTTTTTCAGAACTTTTGTTCACAAATTCTATTTAGAACTTATGTCCTCAACATTTATTCTTCACAACCTTCATTTTCATGTTCCATGCATCTGTTGTGTCATAAAAATTAGATAGACCAATTTCAATAAAGCTTCTAACATGTGACTTTTAAATGCATGCCACATGGCAGAACTAATTTTTCAAATAATTAATGATAGGGTGACACTTTTCCAATGTTAAAATTTAGCATTCATATGAATTCATAGAAAGTATACATGACATACCCATAAAACTAAGTGGTAAATTTCAAATTAAATGAGTAAAACAAGCTTGAAGATGTTGGAATTAATAGTACACAAATTGGAAATAAAGTCTTATACTCAAGGTTATATGAGAGAAATATAAAGAGACATAATGCCTATTGATTGATAACAAGCTCGAATGAATTTACATTCCATAGAAAATTTAAATCCCAATATGTTTACATTTAGTGTGAATTACTTCTAATAAGAGATCAAATAGTTGAATTAAAGATGAGAATTACTTGAGAAAAAAATAAAGAATGGCTTCCTCATATAGGGTGTTTAGATGAATATTTCCATTGTAAAATTTATCTATCAGGAACTCCACAAAATATACAAAAACTATCTTTGATATGAATATGTTTAATGACAAATTTAATAATTACAAAGCTCTGTAGGATGTAATAGAGAATGTAAATGACTAATTACATAAGAAAAATATGATGACCGAGTAGAAACACATGGTATTTGACTTACTACCACTAAAGCACCAAAAAACACACTTTACATCAACCAAGCCTAAAGTGATGCCCTGCATTAATCTACTTAGGGACTTATTCTTCATAGTGAAGGTGACTGATAACTTTTTAGACCACCTAAACCATAAGACAATTATCACCTACATCTCAGGGGATGATTTCCATAGATACCTTCAACTACCCACCATATATGCCATGTTCAACAAACACATCATTAAATTATGGAAGAAGATGAGCAAAATTAAAAATACAATAAGGAAATAGATTACTCTTAGGTAAGTAGTCACCCTTGAGGCTGAGGAACCTATGTCATTGAACAAATTTAGGATGAGAATCTACATTGGGATGGATCTACCAAAAATATTATATGGTTACAATAAAATTCACTTCATCCACTTAGAATGGGTACCATTGTTGGATTTATTAATGACCACAAAGCTAAATTTTTCCTTGGGAGAGATAATCAGTGCCAGACTCCAAGAGAAGTTATACAAAAAGGATAAACTACCCATGGGTGTCTATTTATACATGATGTCTTATCTATTGGATGTAGTCATCACCACAATTTACATTCATAATGGAGCACTTTGGAACCTAGCCCCTGATTACATCAAGAATTAGATATGTGAATTATTTTCATTCCTTAAAATCTATTCATACATGAGGAATATTGATAGAATTATCAAGAATGTTTATCCCTAAGTGTGGAGGGAAATTAATAACCCCTAGATCAAATATCAAAAATCATTAGGAAAACACTATGGTCAAGGGGTGATTATTGGTTATACCCAAACTATAATGTGATCATGGTGGTGGGATATAAGGTTTCCCTTTTATGTCTCCCCAAATATGTCAAACAAATTTGAATAATATGAAATAGATTATCATCTATGGTGGAGTATAGATGAATACATGAAGAAGAAACATAAGGGAATATTTTATGGGTCTTACTTGATGATTGGATAGATGTGTTATACACCAACATGAAGCATTTTTGAAAAGTTTAAAAAATTAGAGAAATCTATTCATTAGAATCCTTACCACACTGGGATTAGGATCCTCATGGCCTTATCCAAAAACATACTAGGATTTCACCTCTTGGTAGATGGGAAACCATAGACTATTATACCTTTAAACTTCCCCAAAAACCCTTGGATGAAGAACATCATCCCAACCACCACCCATTGTGATGAAAATTGTGAAGTAGGAGCATGGTGTGGAAGAAACACTTATTATGTCAAGTTCATTACAATAAGAGCCTTCCCAAAATTCACCACCAATTGTAATGAATGCTATCAAGTGTTGAGGTTAACATACCCATTTTTTTGAAAAATGGGACCCTTGAGATACTTTGAACCTTAAAAACTGAAAAATAAATGTGATTAGATCATGGTTAGAATTTGAAGATCATACACTTTAATAAATTTAGCTTACTAGTTTATGGTTTTGCTTTGAGCTTGCCTAATATTTCTAATAACTGGTCTTCATGTCTTATAGTTTTAATTTTCATGGAGCCCTTATTGATGGATCATGCTTAAAAAACCCCTATCATAAAACCTTGGTTCAAATTTGCATTTGGTGGGAGCATCTGGCTGTAATATTTTAAATTATGAATTAAGCCCAATTTTATGCTAAGGCTTAGTCATGTTTTTTAACATGATAAACCTTAGACAAAAAATTATGCTTATTCCCCTTTATTTTACCCATTAGTTCCTTATATTTCTAATGTGGTCCAATGTTATGTTAGTAGGGTCCTTTTATTTTAAGCATGATCCCCTTTTGCTAAAAACTTTAACCTAAAGTTTTAACCTTAAGTCCCCATTCACATTTATTAATGCAAATAAGACCTTAGTCTCAAATTTTTATCCTAAGTTTCTATCTACCTGAGTCTAACATTCATGATTGGTAGGATCCTTTTATTTTTGGCATGGTCCCCTTCATTAACTATTTAACCTAAATCCTTAATGCTAAGGCCCCATTTATGTTTATTAACATGAATGAGACCTTAGTCTTAAAATTTTAGACTAAATTTTATTTCATCTCGGGTATTAACTTGAAAACCTTACTTTTTTGTAGATATGATGGTCAATGCTTCATCATGGATTTTAATCAGATGGATTGAAGCTATCATTAAAAATTCAAAGGCTCATGAAGCTCCATAGAGTCACCACGTGACACACCCACATTCAAATTTTGACAGCAAAGGGTCCCACATATTAAATGGAACCAATGGTGTGTAACTACTCAAATCATGATTGATGACTCTCATTTCATCATGGATTTTGATTTAATAGAGGGAACATAACATTGAAAATTCAAAAGACCCATGAACCCTTACGGACCTACCACATGGTACTCCCACATTTAGGAACTTGAAGAGATTAAATTTGACATTCATGAAACTTTTATTTGACATCTGCAAGGCCATCATTGATTTCTACATGACCATCAACTTAAAGCCCATCACAACTAGGAAATTCATAATCTTAAATTTGACATTCTCGTGAACATCATTTGATGTCTAAGAGGCCATATTTGATGTTTATGAGGCTATCAAATTCAAGCTCTTTGAACATTTTACTTAAAAAAAGGAGCGTGTGTTTCTATCATTTGAAGGGGCCACTTTGATATTATGCCTTAAGAAACTTAGCATAAAATGCTTTAACCTAAGTCTTTTCATGTTTATTAATATGAAATAGACTTAGATAAAATCATTTCAACCTAAGTCCTTTGTATATCTATGCACTAATTAAAGCTTGTGCATCTTGTATGATCTAATGGTATGTGCTTCATCGTGACTCTTGATCCAACAGCATGAAATCACTGATGACTATTCAATAGTTCTACGAGAGCCCATGGGATCAACACATGATGGATGCTCAATTGATATAAAATTATTATAGGATACAAAGATTAGAAAATCCATATAGGTGCCAAGTAGCACAACCACAAGGATCAATACAAAGGTGGCCAATGATATACGAGGGCCCATATCATGATCAATAGCTCACATTGATCTTTGGATCTTGATCAAATGGAATGAATAAAAAGGGAATTTTTAAATACCAATGGCTATTTATTTGAAGGCATTTATGCAAAATGACATAAATTTTGATAGATAGGTGCTAAATAAGCACCATGTAAGCATAAAGTGATGAATGTGAAGATCTTGTGTGCTCAAAAATGCAAACATATAAAGGCAAAGGTTAAAATCAAATTGGAGGAATGTATAAGATAAATTACAAGTAAACCATCACCATTAAAGCTTTAGGAGAGCCCCAAACTTACATAAAATCCCTAATTTGAGCTTATTAGATTGATCACAACTAAGATAAAGAGAGAGTAATTACAATTCGAGCGCCAAAAGAATTGACCCAAATATCATTTAGAACATAGTAGTAATTTTAAAAGCTTGGAAGCAATAATATAGGGATGAGATAGAGTTTTATTTATCTATAAACAATGAAGGGTGGGTCTTCAAGGACATAGACCTAGACATTGCTACATTGAACATAGGCAATAAGAATTGGTTTGAGAATTTTTAGACCATTAAAGAGATACATACCATCACTAAATAAAAATAGAATATTTCCACTATAAATAGAAGGTATTGTGACCTAGTTATAGTCCAAATGACCAGACTCCACCATGTAGCCACCAAACCAGAGGTAATCCACTACATTGACATCCTTGCTCCCATTTTTGAGGACTTTAGGATTGAGCAGGGTTGGATTATTTATGAAAGGACCTTTAAAAAAATTGTTTTCATTTACCCATTGATATTTTAGAGTTATTAAAAGACTCCAAAACCCCAAGTGAATTTTCCCGCTATTAAGGAATGGACTGGCAAGAATTATCTAGACACCATTCTCATGCCATTGTTGCTCCAAGGAAACCATGTGATTCAAGACCCTGCTGGCAACATCCTAGTTTCCCAATTTATAAAGTGGGTTAGGTTAGTCATGACTCTATTGAATAGAATATCTGGAGCACCTTCAACCTCTTATGTCAATAAGAGATGGGTATCTTACATCTACTTCATGGTAGAGAAAAATCTCAATCTAATTGGGGAGATGATCAAAATATATCTAGAAATACAATTCATAGCCATTAAGAAGAAGACTAGTACTCAACTTTTCATGATGTATTATATATTGCATGCCTTACTAGCCTCCACTTAGATCCCTCATATAAAAAAATTAGTCACTTGAGGGTAGATTTATAGTCACCCACCACTACTCAAAGCTATACATATTCAAATATAGGCATAACATCCAATTCATTTGTGACTATGTGTATCCATCCTTGGTAGAAGCCATCATAGGAATCCCTATGCCTAGGGTAAGCCCTCTAATAAAAAATATGTGGAGCTAATAAAATAAATATAATCATATCTATATTGTATAGTGATCAAAACCTTATAGATTGCTTATTTATGTTCCCATCAAGTTGATAGAGCAATAACTTGAATACCAACTTCTTAATGGTGTGGATAGAGTGTGCAAAGATAAGAAGAAAGGCCTCTTCCATCCATTTCCTTTAACCATTGGTATAACTATGTTACAAAATTGGGATTAGGTAAATATTATGCCTAGGCATAGGGAATATTTCAAATTATAACTTGATGAGCTGAAGATGTGGGACCCCAAAAACATGGTCTCCACACACTTGAAATCCAAACAACTACCCAAGCTAGTGTATATGCACCAAATCAGTGTCCATGACACCATATATATCAAAGCAAACAATTTTTAATAAATTTTGGCTAGGATTGAGGGATATAACATTAGACTTGAGCATAGATTGACCAGTGATCAAAAACCCCCTAGGGACATATGTAAAATATGACCTTTGTAATACCATTTATTGCATATACCTTGAAGTCCCCATCTAAATCAACCACACATGGAAGGGAAACATCCCCAAGTATAGATTACATAAGGTCCTCATAAAAATAATATGGAAGAGAGACTTGGTGAGGGCTCATCATCCTCAGTCCCTCTTGATAGACCAATATCTCTAGTTGAGCTCCTAGACATGATTGCCCTAGAGCTTAATGAGATAGTGGGGGATGCCCTCAAGGTCCTTGTTGAGGCATATGGCTTTGATGAAGAAGAAGAGGATGAGAAAGAAAAAGGAAAAGAAGTTTATTTAGATCTTATCCTAGTGGCACCATTAAAGAAGAGAAAATCAAAATTAGCAATTGTCCCAGTTGGATATAAGAATCCAAAGTTGACGTTCACTCACCCCATGAGTAAGGTCAATTTATTTAGTAATGAGTACCCCATACATAGACTAATCATCCTTGATTGGTTCATCTATGGAAAAATATAAAATATCCCCTCCTAATCCCACTCATGGGCCCTGACCAAGACTATTAACATTGATGTACATGATGATATCAAGCCATAGATAAGGGATTTGATGAATGACGAAGAGAGAAGAATAGTGACCACTATAGGGTTAGATGGCAGACAAATGGATACTCTAGGATCATCAATTAATACCTAAATGGAGGCTCCTAAACCTATAAAGAACATTGAACCAACTACTACTATGAAATTCAATCCAAAAATAGATGAATTAAAGAGAGTGACAACTAGAAAAGCCATGGTGGAGACTGAAGAGTTCACATTACAAAAGGTTGAGACATTTGCAAGCTTAACTCTAGTTGGAGGAAAATAACTTGGTGAACTACCCATCCATGAAGATGATGTTGAAAACCTTGTTGAGTCTCATTTGTCTCAATTCAGATCTGGCATTAGGGGGATGAAACAAAGAATATCTAACCTGGAGAAGGAGAATGAGGATTTGAAGGCACAAGTTGTCTTATTAATGCTTGAGACAATGATCAAATTGATGGATGAATCCTTATATAATATGTTTGATGCCTTGAAAGTAATGAAGTTAAGGAAAATTATGTTGGTATGATAGAATATAGTGGCCAAGGGTCTAATAATCCAATGGTAAGCTTCAAAAGATCAAATAATAGGGATGATCAACATTCAAATTAGAAAGCAGATTCTAAGTTTCAAAACAATAAGTTTAGGACATTTGAATGCAATTTTGGGAATTGTCATAGAAAAGATCTAGAGTCTATGTGCATGGTCATATGAACTAAAGAGACTCTTAAAATATGATGAGAAGATAATTATAAGGATTTAAAATCTCTTTAGGACAATGTTGACCAATCCTGCACAACCTACTCTCATAGGCATCATCAAGGATGATGATTTCAAATATAGGGCTACTTTGGTGACCCAATAAATAAGAACTAAGATTCAAGGCTAGTCTGGGGTAGATAATAGTAGGATCCTGGATATGATCCTTAATGCAGGGGAAAGGATCGCTGAGGCTAAGAACATTGAAGAGGCCATGATAAAAAATGATAGAGAATTAGGTGCTCTAGCTGACAATGAGGAGTGTCTTTTAAGACCACTTTTGGACTTGGAGCTAGTCAACTAGAAGCACCAAAAGGATATGAATATCCTCCTATAGTAGTAGGCAATTTCTGAGTCACATGGCCCACTAATTAGTTAATATTATATTTTGTAAAAGCATCATAACATTTTGAAATAGGAATATTATTTTGTAAAGGCATATGCTAGTTTTTTAGTGTATTGCCCCTAGGTCAGTTTAGTTTGGAAAAGCAAATGTATTCTAGAAATTTTTAGGAAAAGGATAGCTATCCTTGCTTCTTGTATATTTTTATCTTGTAGCTAATCAATATATGAACTTGTCCTCATATAAAAGGTAGTACTACCATTTTGTAAAGGGAGATAATTTTGATAAAAAAATTTATACTATGATCAGTTAATACAATCAAGGAATTTTGTAATGATTTTCCAAGTTTGTTTATGTCAATTTCTATATGGATTTTCTCTCAATTTCTAGTCTTCAATCTTAAATTTGAATGGTTTCTATGAATTCTAAGTTACATCTTTGATTACAGGGTTGCTAATTTGTGCTTATGCTAGATTAGTTGAATGATCTTGAATTTACTTCATTTTATTTGCTTTGCATTAAAATGTGCAAATGCTATTTGAGTGTGGTAGCAAATATTTAAAGTAAATTCATTTTTCACTTGTATTCCTTTTATCATCCTTTAAGGTTTGCTTGGTGCGTGATGAGATCTGAGCTTATGCTATTTTAGACTATATACTAGTTAAATGCATGCTCAATTGTAATTTAAATTTTGTCATAATGTTTGAGGCCAAGATCAATAATCACTTACCTTACCCTCCTCTTTTGATTCTTTTTAAACCAGATTGATTTAGTTTAGATTTCATTATAAATGTCCATTTAGATTAGTCTTTAGTTTAAGCTTTGATCATAATTCACTAGTATTAGCATAAATAATTACACTTTGCAAATATTTGGTCCATGATGGTTCCCAACCATCAATTACTATAATTTTTGTGGAATAATTAAACATTTCTCTACCGTTATTTCACCAGAGGTAACATAAGTTACCAAAACCTACTAGTCATGCTCTGAATTCCTAGAATTCTAAAATCAGAATTGTTCTTTGAATGCTAAGGACTTGTGATACATTTAAAGGAATCAACAAGTCTTGTTATCACTACAAGGAGGGCCTCTTTGTGGATTGGTTGAATCTTTGCTAGTATTAGTGTGTTTTAATCTAATATTGATGTTATCTTTACACTTTTACATAATTATTTGTTTAAAAGTGTAAAGATCATTGATCTTTGTGGCCTTTGACCTATCTTTGTGATTTATTTAGATAAAGAACATAATTATTTGTAGTTTGATGCTTAATTTTAGTAAATATGGATTAAGGTTAGAAAATCCATAGCATTTTAGGTTAGAATAGCTTGTTTTTATCAAAGGTTGATAAATATTTCATAAATTTTAGTTTATTTGAGCTTAAAAGTGTAAAGATTGATCATATTTACATAATTAGACACATCTTTGAGCTAACTTAGTCAAATATTGATGTCCTTTACTATTATTGATACAATATTTGCAAATTAGCTTAATGTTTAGGTTTAATCATTGATCTTTATAAAGATTAACTTGACACATTATATTTCAAACAAGATCTTCAATCTTCAAGCTTGAATTGCCAAGGAACTAAACAATATCACATTCAGAGACAAGAGAACCTTTGCTTGAGCTTGAAGTCCATAAAAGAACCAAGAAATATAAAGGTAGGTGTAAATGTTCCAAATCTTTTCCAACCTCACCTCTTTAGGGTACCCCTACCTTCAACCTTCGTATAGATATGGCTTGGTTAGGAGATTCTTCAATAAACATGCTAAGTGTGGTACATGATCTCCCACATAACCCTAAAAAATACTTGCCAACATTTATTCCAACTAGTATTGTAACTATTGAAGAAAATATTAAATCTTTTAAATTTGCTTTAAAGTTGCTAAATGTCATATATGAAGATGTAGCATGCAGATTATTCACCTTTACTTTTAAAGATGTTGTATACGAATGGTTTCTCAATTTGCTTGACAATTATATTACTATATGGGATGGTTTCACAAATGTTTTCATAGACTAATTTGGCAAAATTGTTATTCCATGTATCATATACCACTAGTTCACCACCATCAAGAGGGATGTAAGCATGCCCATAAGGTCCTTTAAAGTTAGGTTCTAGAAAATGTATAATAGGACCATAGAGCCTTATAAACTTGATGAGGTTTTATATCTATAAATATACAAGGATGAAATATACCCTGACTTATATATTTCTAGAAATATCTCTTTCAGCTATAACTTCATTAGCCAGGGCGTAGTCTAAAGTAGTGATCATTAATGATCAAATGTATCCTCAAGGACAAATGGCATACTCTATTCTAAATATCAACCCATAGCTACACACTTTGAACATCTTCCCCAACAACAATTAGAATTTTCCAACCTTGAATCAACTCCCAAATCTGAATCAATTACCTTTGAATCATGCTACTCCCAATTAGAATTTATGATTTTTGAGTCACCTGTTACTAATGGATTTAATGAAAATGATCAAAGAGATTTAGTACCAATTTTTGGTACTAATAATAACTAGGTGAATAATTCTAAAGCTCCAAATAATGAGAATGAGTCTATTCTGAAAATGGTCCAAAAGTTAAACATTGATTTCCTTCAGCTACAAAAATAAGTTGGCAATACTGGAGAGAGATCTAGTAGGAAATTTTGATTTCAAAGGTTTAATAGGCCTAATAATAGGTTTTATAATGATATTTTCCACAATAATAAGGTTAATGAACCATATTATAGTAATAGAACCATGTATATTAATCTTACTGACATTGCTTTGCCTAATTATTATAGGGTACATTATACAACCAAGCATGGTGAGATTGATTGAATTTAGTTTTGTAAGTATTTTGAAGCTTTCCAAGAAGACTTAGACAAATTTTAAGTGGTCCCTAATAAGGGTAGTGGTGTAGATACTTTAGGGTCCAAGCCTGCTAATCAAACTTTCATGGTGGAGACATTTGATTTCTATTTTAAAGAGGACAATGAACCTGATGATGTCCTTAAAGAGATATAGGCCTTCCAAAAATTCCTAAAGAAGACTTATCCTTTGAAGAATAAAGAGTAAAGGTATCCCTTGACTACTTAAATGCCTCCAAATGAATTTGGAACTCCATCAAACACTTCTTCAAGCAATGATCCAAAACCACCCAAACAGAGTACCTCTAAGCATAATGTTGATGTTCCTAGTTCTTAAAATAAGATTGGCTATAATATTGTTGAAGATATGAAGAAGATAAAATCTAACATCCCATTGCATGAATTAACATATATCATAGAAAAAAGGGATCTCTTTCTAGAATCATTGTCAAAGAAATCAAACAAACCACCCAAAGCTAACAATGCTAATTCCACTTTGTATTCCTAAATCATTTCAGACACAAAGTAAGAATTTCCTTTCCCTTTTATATGCATTTCTCTTTGGTCCAAAGTTTATTTTCTCACAGGAAGAAGGAAACACATCCTATTCTACATGAAGGACTAATTCTGATAATTGAAGGCTATTGTAAGAACAAGGCCATGGTTATGAACCCTTATCTAGGGAAAAACAAGGATTCATAGAGTAACAAGAGTGAAATTGTTAAAGGGAAAGATAAAATCAAAATCAAGCCCCCTAGTGTCAAGAATCAAAATGGTGATGAGGACATAGAGTGGGAGAGAACTGATAAGTCTGGGGAGGAAAGCTTGGAGGAAGAGGGAGGAACAGAAAGTAGGAATACAAGTTCCAATGAGGAAGAAGAAGTTTAAGAGAAGAATGAGAAAGAAGGAGTCAACATAGAGGAGGAGTCTAAAAATAGTGAAGATGACTCTGAGGAAAACCAACAAGTGTTTAAGGATCATAAAGTCCTGGATGACCCTGTTGAGGACCCTGCTTTGATAAATGAGAGGGAAAACACAGTTCAGGCTGACAACCAAGAAATGGACCTGGAAGTTCAAACTGAAACTAAGGAACAGAATCAAAGGAGAAGAGAGGATCACATTGAAGAAGGTGGGAACAGTCCTAATAAGAACACAGAAGAGTGGAGTGATAAAAGGTAGAATGATGGAAGGCACACACCTATGAGATGGGTTAATTGCAAAGCAGAGGCTATCCTCCAACTTGATTCATGAATGTTTAAGGAGATAATGGATCTCAAAAGGAAAATGGAAAGTATGGAAGACAACCAGAAGGCAGTTTGGAACAAAATCAATAACATGGAAAAATAGATGAGAGACATCCCCATCAAGCTCAAAGACTATGAGAACAACCTAAGGGAACTCATCAAGGAGAGCAGAATGAAAATGGAGGAAGTTACATCTAACATATGTGCTGCAGCTGTTAATATTGGAAAAAGAGCCAATGAGGAAATCAAATCCTTGGAGGGGCCTAGCAAGAGGACGAGACAGAGCTCAAGAAAGAAAGCTATGTAAGAGGGAGCCATGTCGGTGGCTACTGCCATTCAGGATACTACTGTGAAAGGTAAGGAAATAGTGAAAATGATTTTGGAACTGGAAGAATAGCTTGGTTCTTCTAGTTGGTTGTGTTATCTGGTCCTGTTTCCTGGTTTTTTGTAATCTTTTGACTATGGTGTAGCCAGGTCTTTGTAAAACCTGGGTTTTGACTTGTGGTCTTTTAGGTGGTTTCAGGTCCATATAAAACCTGTTTATGCTACTTCTCTATAGTAGGTTTTAGGTTTTGCCTGTGGTCGTAAATGCTTCATCTTTCTATCTTTGTATCAGGGTTTTGGGGTCCCTTCAAAACCTATTTTTACCTTAATCTAAAACAATGCTAATGTGACTATGCACAAAGCTAAGATATAATCTCCTCCTTTTTTCTCATAATCAAGATGTTCTATAAGAATTTGCATAATTTTTTATTAGATTTTGGTGTATCCACCAATATCTTGCCATCAAGTATTTGCAAAAAACTTGGCTTGACACCAATTAAGTCTGATAGAGTTGTTACTCAATTAGACAAATCTAAAGTCAAAGTGATTGGGGAATTATTAAATGTCCATATCCAATTGGCCTCTGAGCCTAGATTACAATAGTTTATTGATATCTAATTTGTTGACATTTCTATTGTTTATGAGATATTTTTAATTAGGGAATGGACCAAAGCTTTGAATGGATACATGTCCATGAATTGTTCACTTTTATGGCTGCCTTAAAAAGGAGTTCCAAAATAGATTAGGGTTGAAAGATAACCAAGGATGAAGCACATGGTCATTGAGTACAATACTGTGAATGAAAGGGTCAACATAATTGACTCATAATTAGGGGTTTTCACCCTAGAGACTACAAAATTATGTGATCTTAATAGTACTCATGCTATACTTAAGCTGTGGAAGCTACATTATGAGGGCATTAGGTGTAAGACTAGATCTAGGGTAGGCATTGTTATAAATAACAATGTGGGTAATAAATAACATAATTATTATAGACTCTAGTTTCCTTGTACCAATAACCTTGTTAAATATGAGGCCCTCATTTTATGTTTGTAATTTATTATTAAAAATAAAGTTAAAGAACTACTAGTCTATGGTGAATCAAAACTAGTAGTCAAATAGATGAGGAGAAAATATCAATGAAAACTCTCATACCTCAAGAGGTATAAGTTTAGGGTTTGGGATCTAATTGAGTGTTTTGTTGCCTTTAACTTTGTCTCCACCCCAAATAGGATAACCAAGTTGTTGATGAATTGACATCTACTGTAGCCAACCTCATGCCTGACTAAGACTCACCTAACTTCAATATTGAGTTGATGTCTTATCCTTTGGTCCTATTTAATGTGAATCATTTTTAGGTCTCTAGTGATAATCAACAAATATTGGATTTCATTAGTAATTCTAGATAATTTAGGGCTCACATCCTTGATGAGATTGATGAAAATGCACTTAGAAAAAACAATTTTGATGGTAAGGTCATTCAACTAAATGACAATAAAATTCCTAAAGGCATGATTGCCTTAAAGAGGCTATTTGATCAAGATAAGCTAGCTAAGATTTCCAAGATTCCTAAAGTGGGAAAGACTACAATGTTTTTGATCTTGGACCCCAAGATAAACCCTAGTTGGTTTACATTGGAAAAGATTATATTAATGTTAAGAACAAAAATGCCAAAGAGTTATTAATGAAGTACAAAGATGTCATAACATGGTCTTATGATGACTTGAATATATTTTATCCAAGATTCATCACCCATGCTATACCCCTTAAGGAAATTTGTAAACCCTTTAGGAAAAAGCAAAGGCCTATGAACCCTGTCTTAGAACTAATGATCTTCAAAGAGGTCAATAGATTAGTGGATGCTAAAATTATGTTCCCTATCAAACATTCTACCTAGGTGGCCAATTTGGTGCTAGTCGGGAATAATAATGGTGAGATTAGAATATGCATTGACTTTAAAAATTTGAACAAATCATTTGAAAAGGATAACTATCCTCTTCCCTCTCTTTACTAGGTGATACAAATTATTTCAGGTTTAGCTATGATGTCTTTTCTTGATGGTTTTTTAGGTTATAACTAGGTGTTGGTTGACAAAAAAGATAGGATGAAGATAAATTTCACAACTAAATGGGGAACCTTTTCATACAAGAGAATGCCTTTCGGTATAATAAATGCAAGAGCTAATTTTCAAAGGGCCATGGACCATGCCTTCCAAGGTTTGATTGGTAAATGTATCATTATATATATGGATGATCTAACCATTTTTTCTAAAAATAGGGAAGATCACTTTATGCATTTACAACAAGTATTTGAGAGATAAAAAAGGTATGAAATCTCCCTCAATCCTAAGAAAAACATCTTTTATGTAATTGGAGGCATATTGTTAGGCCATGTTATAATTAAAGATGGGATCTCCATAGATCTCGAAAGAGTGGAAGCTATATCTAAGATAGAGCCTCCAAATAGTAGGAAAGAAATAAAATCATTTTTTGGTAAGATAAACTTTGTAAGAAAGTTTATTTCTGGCTTTACAGAGATTGTCAAGACATTGAATGACATGATAAAGAAGGATGCTAAGGTCTCATGGAATGAGTAATCTAGGAAGGCATTCAATGACATCAAAGAAGTAATTAGCCAAGCTCCACTCTTGATAAATATTTAATTTTCAAAGGACTTTTATATCTATTCTTTTGCATCTAACCATACTGTGGCTATAGTTTTAACTTAGAAGATTGATGGGTGTGATCACCCAATAGATTCCATGAGTAATAACTTTAAAAATGTTGAATTGAATTATTCATTGATTAATATACAAACATATGTATTAGTTAATGTAGTGAATAAATTTAGGCAATATATCCTTAAAAATAAGGTACATGATTTTCTACTTGACCCTACCACAAAGCTCATGTTGAGCCAGAATGAACTTGGAGAATGTAGAGGTAAATGGATGTTAGTTTTACAAGAATATGACATAGAAATGAAAATGGGAAAATTAGTAAGGTGCCAAGGTCTAATCCAAATGATTGCTAATACCAGCCCTAAGCTAAGTATTATGCAAGTTGATAAATATAAATTTAAAGTTAGTGAGTGGTATGATTCCATCATTCATTTAATAATTAATGTTACTTGTCTTACAAGACTAATTAGGGAGTAAAAGAGGGCCCTCAAGCTCAAGTAAGCCCATTATCTAATCAAAGATGGTGTTTTATATAGAAAGAAACTCAAAGGTGTCTATATAAGATATGACTCAAAACAATAAGCTACCCAAATCATGAACACCTTCTATGATAAGTTTGGAAATGGGAACCCATCTGGGAAGACTACATACCATAAGATCCTCAGAGTTAGATACTATTGGCCACCTATTTTCAAATATGCTCATAAGCATGTGAGGGAATGTCACTCCTACCATATCTTTAACACCAAAGATCCTAAGGCAAAAATTCCTTTCAAACTAGTCATGGTTGATAAGACATTTGCATAATGGGGGTTAGAATTTGTAGGGGTAATCAACTCCAATTCATCAGAGGGTCACAAGTATATCCCAACTACCATAGATTATTGCACAAGGTAGACTAAATCTGTAGTTACCAAATAATGTAGGATGGAATAAGTGATCAATTTCTTGGAGAACATTTATACCATATTTGTAACTCTTGTCTCAAGTTTTCATCCAACTATTACCCCTATGGAAATAAAGTGTCTGAGTCTACCAAAAAGATATTAATGAAAGCAATCAAGAATTCTACTATAGATAAGCCCAGTACTTGGCATACGCTTCTTAATTATGCCCTATGGGTAGATAGGATAAGGATCAAGAAATATTTAAAGGTATCACCATTTATGTTGGTGTATGACTAAGATCCAATCTTACCTATCACACTCAAGTTTCCTATATATATATTCATAGAAGAGTATATGGAAGAAGGCCAGGAGCTTGAAAATTTAAGATTACTAGACATCATCCAGATGGAAGATGCATAGGAAGAAGCCTTTTATAATTTTAATAGACATCAGACCATGGTGAAAAGGTGGTTCAACAAAATATCAAAGATCAAGGTGTTTAGATAAGGATACTTAGTTCTCCTTTGGGATAAAGCATTTGAGCCTAAGGACAAGCATGGTAAGTTCAAACCTTTTTGGATTGGCTCATATCAGATTGTAGACACACTAGGAGACAACACCTTTAAACTCAAAGACATACAAGGAGTAGAGTTCACATTACCCACCAATGGGTAGTACCTCAAGCATTACTTCTATGCTACTCCTCCTAAGGTCTTTATGGAGTAACTTTGTAAGATGGTTAGAATTAGTGTAGGTAGTCTAGTTAGTTTTTTTCAGTTCTTTCCTTCTTGTCCCTTGTTTGTACATAAGCATGTATATATCTATTTGTTTCCTTTTATTTCTTACTTTTATGATTTTTGTTACATGTTTGCTTTTGTTGCCTTTTTCTTTGTTTCTGATAATTCATTTTGGACAAACTTGATCAAAGTTTATTTAAGCGTGCTTCAAATTCCAAAGTTTAGTAATATAAGTATGAACCTCATACATATGCTGACCATGGGTCTAAAATGTGAGCCTAATGTTATGATTTGAATAAAATGGTAAAGACCAATGGAAGAATCCAATTATTACATGAGAGCTTAAACATTGTCTTGACCTAAATTTGGTTTGAAGAAGATTTTCACTTGTAGGATGAAAGCTTAATCTATTAAGGCATAGTCATGCTTGCACTTAACAAACATCCGTACTTGGGACAATGGTTTTAGCTATAGGTGATTTTTTGAGGATCAAACACTTGACCGAATCCTTAAACATGGATACCCTGGTTCCCAACTTCATTGAAAACATAAAAGATCTAAAAAATATAAAAAATAAGAATGTAATGCAAAATCAAAATCTTTTCAATCATAGGTGATTCTGGTAATATCCATTGAGGCTATAAATGCTTGACTAGCAGTGGAGCAAGACCATGAGTGGAGGCAAAGGCATCTCTGTCTAGGCTATGGAGGCCTAGCTAGTAGTAGAGCAATGTTCAAGCCTTCCTTGAACTAGAAGCATGGTTTTTAATGAATATCTAAATTATGATCTTAGTGTTAATGATTAAAGATATGAAATCTAAAAGTTGTCCCCCAAATTCCATGGAAAATAATAAGTGGAATTAAATCACACATAAAACATGGTTATCTCTTGATTTTTAACCCTAATTTTTCAAGTTAAAATTTTATTTCAACCATAAAATAATTTGGATAATGGCATTGATCAAGTGGAGTGGATGACTTAGTTGTTTGTCTGAACCAGAGTCTCCAAGTTCTAACATATTTATACGTTTGCCCTAGAATTCACCATTTGTAGAGGTCAACATACCCCCTTTTTTAAAAAATGGAACCCATGAGATACTTTGAACCTTAAACACTGAAAACTCAATGTGATTAGATAATGGTTAGAATTTGAATATCATACACTTTGATAAATTTACCTTACTAGTTTATGGTTTTGCTTTGAGCTTGCCTAATGTTGATAATATTTGGTCTTCATGTCTTATATTTTCAAGTTTCATGGTTCCCTTGATGATGGATCATGCTTAAAAAAATCTATCATAAACCCTTGGCTCAAATTTGCATTTGGTGGGAATATTTCAAATGATGACTTAAGCCCAATTTTATGCTAAGGCTTAGTCATGTTTTTTAACATGACAAACCTTAGCCTAAAAATTATGCTTAGTCCCCTTTATTTTACTCCTTATTTCCTTATATTCTAATGTGATCCAATGTTATGCTAGTAGGGTCTTTTTATTTTTAGCATGATCCCCTTTCACTAAAAACTTTAAGTTTTAACCCTAAGGCCCCGTTCACATTTACTAATGGAAATGAGACCTTAGTCTCAAAAATTTAGCCTAAGTTTCTATCTACCTGAGTCTAACATTTGTGATTGTTAGGATCCTTTTATTATTAGAATTGTCCCCTTTATTACCTGTTTAGCCTAAATCCCTAATGCTAAGGCCCCGTTCATATTTATTAACATGAATGAGACCTTAGTCTTAACATTTTAGCCTAAGTTTTATTTCATCCTAGGTCTTAACTTAAAAGCCTTACTTCTCTATAGATCCAATGGTCCATGCTTCATTGTGACTTTTAATCAAATGGAGTGAAGCCAACATCAAAAAGTTAAAGGCTCATGAATCTCCATAGAGTTACCACATGGCACACCCACTTTCAAATTTTGATAGCAAAGTGTCTCACATATTAAATGAAACCAGTGGTGTACAACTAATTAGATCATGATCGATGGCTCTCACTTCATCATGGATTTTTATTCAATAGAGTGAACATAAATTGAAAAGTTAAAAGGTTGAAGAAGCCCCATGAAGTTGCCACATGGCACTCCCACATATTAGAACTTTATGAGCTTAAATTTGACATTCATATGACCATCATTGGCATCTTCATGATAGTCAAATTTAATCCCACCAAAATTAGGAACTTCATGAACTTAAATTTGACATTTTCAAGAGTGTCATTAGACATCTGAGAGGTCATCCTTGACGTCTATGAGGTTGTCAAATTCAATCTTTTTGAAAATTTTACTTAGACAAAAGGAGCATGTGTTTCTATCATTTGAAGGGGCCACTTTGATATTATGCTTTAAAAACTTAGCATAAAATGTTTTAACCTAAGTATTTTCATATTTATTAATATGAAATATATTTAGCTAAAATAATTTTAACCTAAGTCCTTTGTATAGCTTTGCACTAATTAAAGCTCATGCATCTTGTAGGATCTGATGGTCTATACTTCATCATGAATCTTGATCCAATGGTTTGAAATCACTGATGACTATTCAATGGTTCTATAAGATCCTACAGGTTTGACACATGATGGATGCTCACTTGATATGTGACTAGTACAAGATATAAAGCTTAAAAACTCTATGGAGGTACCAAGTGGCACAACCATGGGGCTTGATGTAAAGGTGTCCAATGGCATAAAAGGGCTTAGATCATGATAAATGGCCTAAGTTGATCCTTGGATCTTGATCGAATGACATAAATCAAAAGGGAATTTTAAAATACCAATAGTTAGTGCTTCGAAGGCATTTATGAAAATGTCATGAAAATTGATAGATAGATGCCAAATAAGCACCATGTAAGCATAAATCAACAAAAGTGAAGATACTGTGTGCTTGAAAATGAAAACGTATAAAGGCAAAGGTTAAAATCAAATCTAAGACACCTATGAGCCAAATTCCAAGTAAGCCATCACCATTTAATCTTTAGGAGAGCCCTAAACTTGCATAAAATCCCTAATTTGAGCTTGGATTTATCATAGCTTAGCTAAAAGAGAGCCTAATTGCAATTTAAGCACCAAAATAATTTACCTATAGACTATTTAGAACATAACAATAAGTAATTTTCAAAGCTTGGAAGCCATGGAAACTCAAAAGCAATAATACAGGGATGAGACAGAGTTGTATTTATCTACAAACAATGAAGGGAGGGTATTCAAGAACATAGACCTGGACATTGTTGTATTGAACATAGGTAATAAGAACTAGTCTAAGCTCTTTTGGACCATTGAAGAGATGCAATCCATCACTAACGAAGAAAAAAATATTGTCACTATAATTAGAAGGTATTATGATGTAGTTGTAGTCCAAATGACCAAACTCCACCATGCACCTACCAAACCAAAGGTAACCCACTGCATTGACATCCTTGCTCCCATTTTTAAGGACTGTAGGATTAACTAGGGTTGGATTATTCATGAAATAACCCTTAAAAAAATTATATTCATTTCCCCATTGGCCTTTGAGAGTTATTATAATATTCCAAAACCCTAAGTGGATTTTACCACTATTAAGGAATAGACTGGCAAGAATGATCTAGACACCATTCTCAGGGCATGGTTTCTCCAAAGGAACCATGTCATCTGAGACCTTGTTGGAAACATTCCAGTTGACAATTTAAAGAGGAGGTTAGGTTAGTCATATCTCTATTGAATAGAATATTTAGAGCCCCTTTAACCTCTTATCTCAATAAGAGTTAGGTGTCTTATATCTACTTCATGGTAGAGAAAGATCTCACTCCTCCAATTGGGGAGATGATCAACATATATCTAGAATGATAATTCACAATCATTAAGAAGACCAGTACTCAATTTTTCATGATATATTATCTATTGGATGCCTTACTAACCTCTACCTAGATCCCTCATATCAAAAATTGGCCACCTGAGGGTAGATTTATAGTCTCCCACCATTGCTCAAAGCTACACATATTCAAATATAGGCATAACATCCAATTCATCTACGACTGTGTGTATCTAGCCATGGTAGAAGCCATCATATGGATCCATATGACCAAGGTAAACCTTCTAATAAAAAAATATGTGGTGATAATGGGAGACATTTGGTTGTATCTATATTGTATAGTGATCAAAATTGAAGGGATTTTGATCCAACATTACAAATTGCTTGCCTATGTTCCCATCAAGCTGGCAAAGCAATAAATTGCATACCAACTTCTTAATGGTGTAGATAGAGTATGCAAAGATAAAAGGAAATGACTCCTCCATCCCTTTCCTTTAACCATTAGTATAAATGTGTTACAAAATTAGGATCAGGTGAATACTATGGCTAGGCATAGATAATCTTTCAAATTATAACTTGATGAGTTGAATATGTGGGACCCTAAGAGTAGAATCTCTACACACTTGAAATCCAAACAATTACCCAAGCTAGTGTATTTTTACCAAATTCGTGTCCATGACACCATATATATCCAAGCAAACAATTTCAAAGAAATATTAGCTAGGATCAAGGGACATAAAATTAGATTTGAGCATAGATCGACTAGTGATAAAAAAAACCCCTGGAGACATATGGAAAATAGGACCTCTATAATATCATTTGCTACCTAGACCTTTAAGGCCCCCTTAAGAGCAAACACAAGTGGAAGTAACCCCAAGTAAATATTATACAAGGTCCTAGTAAAAATAATATGGAAGAGAGACCTGGTGAGGGACCATCATCCTCAGTCCCTCTTGATAGACCAACATCTCTAGTTAAATTCCTAGACATGATTGTCCTAGAGACTGATGAGATAGTGGAGGATGTCCTCAAGGTCTTTATTGAGGCATATGGATCTAATGAAGAAGAGGAGGTTGAGAAATAAAAAAGAAAATAAGTTACTCTAGATCTTGTCCTAGTGGCACTATTATTAAAGAGAAAGTAGAATTGGCAATTGTCTTAGTTGGATCCAAGAAACCAAAGTTGATGTTCACTCACCCCATGAGTGAGGTCAAATTATTTATTGATGAGTACCTAATCCATGGATCAATAATCCTTGATTAGTTCATTTATGGAAAAATATATAAGACCCCCTCCTTATCCCACTCATGGGCCCTGACTAAGACTGTTAACATTGATGTACATGATAATATCAAGCCATGGATAAGGGATTTAATGGAGGAAGAAGAAATAAAAATAGTGACCACTACAAGATCATATGATAGACAAATGGATGCTCTAGGAGCATCAATTAGTACCCAGTTAGAGGCTCTTAAACCTTTAAAGTACACTAAACCAACTGCTACTATGTAGTTCAATCTAGAGACAACTAGATTAGAGAGAGTGACAACTAGAAAAGCCATGGTGGGGACTGAAGAGTTCACATTATAAAAGGTTGATCCATTTTTAAGCTTAAATCCAATTCGAGGACAATATCTTGGTGAACCACCCATCCATGAAGAGGATGTTGAAAGCCTAGTTGAGGCTCATTCAGCTAAAGTCAGATGTAACATCAAGGGTATGAAACAAAGAATATCTAACCTAGAGATGGAGAATGAGGATTTAAAGGCACAAGGTATCTTATTAATGCCTAATATGATGATCAAATTACTAGATGAATCCTTTTATAATATTTTTTAGGCCTTAAAATAAATGAAGCTAAGGCAAAGTGCATTGGCATAGTAGAATATAGTGGCCAAGGGTCTAATATCCCAATGGCAAGCTTCAAAGGATAAAATAATAAGGTTGATCAACATTTAGATTGTAAAGTAGATTATAGGTTTCAAAACAATAAGTTTATGACATTTGAATGCAATTCTAAGAATTGTCATAGACAAGATCCAAAGTCTAAGTGCATGGTCACAGGAACTGGAGAGACTCCTAAAAGATGATGGGGAGCTAATTGGAAGGATTAAAAAGCTCCTTAGGACAATTATAAGATATTTTACATAGCCTAATATCCTAGGCATCATCAAGGATGATGAATTCAAATACAAGGCTACTTTGGCAAACCAAGAAATAAGAAATAAGAGTCAAGCCCAATCTGGGGTAGATAATAGTAAGATCTTGGATATGATCCTTAATGCAAGGGAAAGGATAGCTTAGGCCAATAACATCAAAGAGGCCATGATAATAAATGACATAGAATTATATGCTCTGGCTGAAAATGAGGAGTGTCTTTTAAGACCACATGTGGACTTGGAGCTAGTCAATGAGCAACACCAAAAGGCTATGAATATCCTCTATTAGTAGAATGTGATTTCTTAGGCATAGGGCCCACCAATTAGTTAATATTCCATTTTTTAAAAGCATCATAACATTTTAAAAGATGAATATTATTTTGTAAAGGAATATGTTAGTTTGTTAGCATATTGACCCTAAGTTAAATTAGTTTAGAAAAGCAAATCTATTCTAGAACTTTGTATAAAAAGGATAGTTGTCCTTAATTCTTGATATTTGTATCTTGTCACTGACTGGTATACTATATTTTCCTCCTATAAAAGGTAGTACTACCATTTTGTAAAGGAAGAGAATTTTGAGAAAAAATTGTATACTTTGAGTAGTTAATACAATCAAGGAATTCTGTAAAGATTGTCCAAGTTTGTTTGTGTCAACTACTATATAGATTTTCTCTCAATTTCTAGTCTTCAATCTTAAATTTGAATGGTTTCTATGAATTTTGAGTTGCATCTTTGATTATAGGGTTGATAATTTGTTCTTATGCTATATTAGTTTAATGATCTTGAATTTGCATCATTTTGTTTGCTCTACATTAGAATGTACAAATGTTATTTGAGTGTGGTAAAAAATATTTAAAGTAAATTTAGTTCTTACTTGTACTCTTTTCATCCTATTTTGAGGTTTTCTTGGTGTGTAGTGAGATATGATCTTATGCTATTTTGTATTATGTACTGGTTAAATGCATACTCAGTTGTAATTGAAATTTTTTCATAATGTTTGAGGCCAAGATCAATAATCAATTATTCTCTTTCTGCCTTACCCTACTTTTTTGATTCTTTATTTAACCAGATCACTTTAGTTTAGATTTCATTGTAAATGTCCATTTATATTAGTCTTTTCATTTAAGCTTTGATCATAATTCACTAGTATTAGCATAGATACTTACACTTTCTAAATATTTGGTCCATGATGGCTCCCAACCATCAATTAATATAAATTTTATGAAACAATTAAACATTGCTCTACCGTTATTTCACCATAGGTAACATAAGTTTCTAAAACCTACTACTCATGCTCTAAATTCATAGAAGTATAAAATAAGAAGTGTTATTTTAACATTAAATACCTATGATACATTTATAGGCATCAACATCAAGTAAGAGAAAGAGGTGGAGGAAATTCCTATTACTATAACTTCTTTGGGAGGAGATCAAGAACCAATTTGCATTGATTATTATGACTCTAAGGACATAGGTATTCTTATTATTTCCCTAGTTATTATTAATAAAAGTGTAAGTTTTGCACCTTACATAACTTAGGAGACTCTTCCCTTGGCTAAAAATACAACAATTTACTACAAGAGAAAGGTAAGAGCTCCTAGGGATCCTCCTCAATCAATGGAGTCCCCTATAAGTCCAAGTGTGGAAACACCATCAATAGAGAATGATTATAATGATGAGAATGAATAACTAAATAATGATAAAGTACTAAGCCTCCATGGGATAAAATTAAAGGCACAACTTAAGCTTGGAGGATCAAGTGAGGTCATTTCTACCATAGCCACTACTCCAATCATTTCCTTAGTTGTAATGGTTATTTAGTCCCTGTGGTTATTATTGTCTCCTTTATTCGTATAATTTCTTCATCTCCAATTGTTTCTAATAATAATATGATTTATTCATATCCTATTGTTTCATCATCTCCTATTTTTTCTAGTACTTCTATTATTTCTTGGCCTCCTGTGGTGTCTACCTATCATGTTGCTACTTTAGTTTCTACTCTCCCCACTACCTCTAAGACTAATAAAGTTAATTAGAAGAAAATAGTGGGGTCTTTAACAAATGTTTAGCTTCATGTATCTTCCACTTAGTTGGGATTTAAAATTCCTTCTTCTAGTACTAATCAATCCACTTATATTATTTCATCTACTAAACTAGTAATAATAGTGCACCACATGCCCCAATTCAATAATGTGTACTAGTCCAAAATCATCTTCCCTACCTTACCAAAACAAATACATGTGGAGGAATTAAGGAAAAATTATAGGAATATTTTATTTGAAGATTCCTCCCAACACACTCAACTAGTGGATACTACACAATTGGCGATTACAAAATGAGTAGTAGACTTGGAGGCCCAATCTACTCAAAGAGCAAATTTGATGATTATATAGTTTCCTATTGTGAGCTCCATTTTTGACAAATCAATATAGAATATCTATAGGGTTAGGAAGAGGAAGATCTAAGATGAATCTAGCATTGGTATGATTTTGGAAAAAATACAAGATGTTTTCTCTTTATCTAAGAGAAAGAACATGATACTTGTAGAATCTCCATATAATGAGGATTTGAAGGCTTATCTTAGGAACATGCAAAGGTTTTTTTGAAACTTCATAAAGGAATAATATAATCTAGGAAAGAGCTAGAGAATGTATAAGAGTAGTAGTAGATAATGCAAGTTTTTGGGGAAATTAAAGGTGATGTTAAAAACATATATCTTAGATTGTATAATATCTTGGACACTATCAATTCAATGAGAGTTGAATTATCTCTTCATATTCTTGAAACTTATAAATTATTTAAATCCTTAAAATATGATTATAATAAAATAAATTTGCATGTATTTTACACTACCAATAAAGATTATATCCATTTAGATTTGATGAAACCACTAGAATCAACCAATGCTCTCAATCTAGTTGTCATTAGGATGCATGAAGTCTAAGATTGGGTATCAATTGCATAAGCCTTAATTCCAAAATTTATGGAGCATGAAAATTAGGTCTTATAAATTTTAGATGAGTTAAAACTATCTCAGGCCCAAGATTACTTGGGAAAGATAATAAGTATTGCTAATTTTGACCAACTACTCCAATATAATTCCACCAATTTTAATCAAAGTCTTCAGGGGTGCATACTAGAGGAGATTGAATGAGAACTAGGAATTTCCAGGAAGAAATTTATTGAGGTAGAAATATTTTGGGTGGATTTTAGAGCCACCAAGACTAAACATGTATGATTATTGGCACAAGTCACCAGAGTGCATAAGCCCTCTTTTTTGAATATGGATGTAATTAGGTTTCAACATAATGTCTGAGATAATCACTACCAAGACCTATAAATGAAGAAATAGGCTATGGCTATATCATCTAGTTCAACTCCACCATCTAGTTTAGTCCTTCTCACTACTAAAAGTTTAATCATGCAAGCCCTAACTTTGAGAAAACCTTAGTTATCTTAGGTTTTTTTATATGTTTTTTTCATGTAAATTTTGAAATGGAACTAAGACATTTAATAATTTAATGAATAGTCTTGTAAACATTCACACATTACATGGTTTTGTAATAATGAATCTTATTTTGAAGAGACAGTTTTGACTAGTTTTAATTATACATGCAGGATTGACATTAATTATAACCCTCATTATAATTATTATTAGCATATAATTTTAGAGTTTTGAATGGATTTTGAGGATGAAGTGAGCCCTCCCAAAATATATTTATATTTTTAGTCCTCTCTTTTTCCAAAAAGAGGAGGTTGATTGGAAACTATTATCAATATAAGAATAAATCTCTTTTGATTGTCACACAACTATGTTTATGTCTTTCACTTTTATTTTTGTGTAATTAGTTGTGTTTATCTTCTTGGTTGGTTGATTTAGTAATTAAAAGTGTGAAAAATATATTGAGAATTTCTTGTTGTTATTAGTGGTGTATGCTAGTATAAGATGTGCAATAGCTATTAGATGATTAGAATACATCATTGATTTTATGTAACTAGGTTGGATATTTAATTTATATGAGTGTGTAAAAGTGTTTCCCATGATATAAATTTTTAAGAGTGAGAAATAGATGCCTTAGATACCTTTCTAATTTGAACTATAATCTTCTAAATAAGGGTGTGCAACAATAAATCTAAATAGGAGGAAAATTTAGTTGAGATATCAAAGTTTACTATATCACATTTTCCTTTGACTCCTTAACTATGTTTGTATGTGTGTGAGAAACATATACTATCTACAAGCATTGGTTTTATAACACATATCCTTAAAGAGACTAGTGAGGAAGTAATCCTTATTAAGATCACACAACCTTATTTTCTTCTCTACCTTTCCCCCTTTTGGATTTTTTTGAGATCTACCTACTTTAGCATAAAAAACATCCATAAAACTCAAGTAGGATCTAGTTTATTTTAGGTTTCACTCATCCAGTCACACCTGGTTAACAACATGCATGCTCATCCTACTATTACACCAACCAGTTATTTAATCCATACCTATAACTCATTCCCTAGAGTGGAGTTTATCTCCATTGAAATCTTAAAATGTTAGAGGCTACCTCTTTAAATATATGGTGTACATAAAAATGCATCAATAGAAGTCAAATATGATGCTAGAAAGAGATCCAAAACCATTGTGTACCCTTCATTAGAAGAGTTTATCCCCTAATTTTGAGTTACTATGGAGACACCTAAGAGAGTAAATAGGTCTAGATCTGAAGCTAGTCTTTTGGTTTCACTTTTATCGATCCATCAAAGGCCTAGATCTACACCAATTGTTCCCATAATATCCCATGCCAGGACACCTTCTGTAGTGAGAAACACCTAGACCATAAATCATCTTATTACTCAACTTTGTTTAGTCAAATATGCTATTGTAATCCGAAGGGATATGAATAATTTTCCAAGGAATCTAGAGAAGTGCCTACCTTCTTTCTCCCCCTTAGGAGGAAGAATGGTACATGAGCATATCAAGTATTTCAAATCTACTTTAAGGTTGATGAATGTCACAGATGAATATGTTGTATGCAAGATTTTCCCATTCCCATTATAGGATGATATTTATAATTGATTCTTAAACTTTCGATAAAAATCCATTACTTCATGGGAATTGTGTAAAAGCACTTTTCTTGCCTAATTTAGATAAGTTACAAGTCCAAGTTTGGTGTATTAGCATTTCACTAGTATGAAAAGGGAGCCCAATGATCTAATATATTATTTTAATGTAAGGTTTAATAATATTTACATTTGGTTACATGTTGCATATAAACCAAAAGAGGCTTTATCAATCAAAATTTACAAGAATGATTTGGATCAGATTATTGTTGCATTTTTATGAAGAGATACTACTACCAACACTCTAGCTCTGGCTTATAAAGAAGTGATAAACATTAATGGGTAGATAAATCCTCAGATACCAGGCACTCCCAACCTCACTATTAGTTTCCCATCTTTGAATCTAGTGCCTCATGTGAATCACAATGTTCTTACATTCAACCAAAATTAGTTGTATACACTTCCTCCTTTGACACAACATACACCAAATTAGAACTATGGCTTCTTGAATAGCCATGCATAATTGAATGGTCATTAGAAAAGTCAACATTCACTCCCATTCAATAATATAGTTACTTAGGGTATAGATTATACGAAAGTGGAATTGGATTCTATACATAGGATGGTTAAAGTTAAGAAATTACTTCTTGGGCATGTAGAGGAAGATATGTAACACTAATTGTCAAATAAATAATCTAAATTTTAGAATTAAAATATATAATAAGACTTTCAATAAGTTTGAAAATACTATGGAACAATAATAAGATAATAATTTTCTAGAGATAAACATAATCTATACAACCTTACCCAATTGGTGTAGGGTTCACAACACATCACAACATGGTGAGATTGATTGTGTTGAGTTTTGTGCAACATTTGAAATCTTTGAGAGAGAAATGGTGAGCCAAGATTTAATTATTAATACATCAAATTTCCCCCATGATACTAGTTCCTTAAGCATATATATGGTATTTAAAAATCATGAGTTTCATTTCCCAAGAGAAGATGAAAATGTGCCAAAGGACAATTCAGATGAGGTACATGCTTTCTAGAAATTCTAGAGAAGTAATTATAATTTGAATAACAAGCAGCTATTCACTATGTCTACTCCTCCAAACAATAATACTATTCTCCTAAGTCAAAAGGCTAATAATAATACACATCCAATAAAATGGAATGATCAGCCCATGAAAAAGGAAGAAAAGAGCAAAGTAGGATAAAATATCACTGAATACATGAAGAAGATAAAAATAAACATCACTCTTCATGAATTGGCTTAGATCACTGAACATAAGGATATCTTATGGAGGTCCATTATAGTGAAGTATACTTTAGATAATCCAAAATTAATTGATACAAATTTTATATACAATTTTAATCCATAAGTTCCTCTTTTATTAGAAACTATGAGAGCATTTGGTAATAATATACACAGGTGGTGCACATCTAGATGCCTAGGCTACAATCTTGGAATGGGAACCTCTCACATAGGGTATCTATAACCTTTGATATTATTAACCTATTTTGAAAATTTATTCAATTAGGTATTATAATTATTCATGTCTAAAATTACTCATAAGACATAAGACATATTTTCTCATACAAGAACACAGTCATCAACAAAACTTGAAGACCTTACTATAGGTGATCATTAAGTTCCTTTTGATCCTTATCTATACGTACAGATAAAATGTGGTGGATGTATTTAACATATATTTAATATGAATTTAATTATGATAACATAAGAGTATTAAACTTGAATTTTATACATAGGTCCATATCTAGGCTTATACAGGTTGAAACAAAATCAAGAACAAAACCTTAAAGTTTTCAAATTGACCTTAATCTTCCCAAATGGGAAAATGAACTCTTTGTTGGTGTTCCAAGGGTGAAATATAGTAGGAGTAAATCACATTAGTTTTTAAAAATATTTATATGAGATTGAAGGGTGCTTAGACAAATATCAAAGCTTATAAACATTGGAGACATCTTATTACTTTAAACTTTGTAAATAAACCTTAAACAATGTTAAAGTGTGCTTCAAGGACCTCATTTATAATATTCCTTTGTAACTCCATAAGTGCTTGACTATTGAAACCACTTCCATTACTTAACCCTGGTAATATTCATGATCAATCACACTAATTGGAGTCTCTTTTAGTGATCTAACACCTCCTTACACCTTTGTTTCATCTCTTTCAATGGTGTTCTGCACATTATTGATGTTATCTTGATGTCACCTTAAAAACCTCCATAGAGACTTGGTTGGCATTTGACTAAAAGTATATATTTTTACTTATATAATGATATTGAAAGGTTATCTTGATCCTCTCTCCAAAAAAATATTTGTGCACACATATTCATCACAAGTCTCTTTTGATCATGATACACAGGTCTGAGTATGCCATTTAGGCATACAAGGCCTAATTGGATATTTTTCTCTCATAAGTGTCACTAGTTACAATGAATAACCTTAGAGAGTGATTTGAAACTACTTCATGATCTTATAAAAACCTATTTATCTTCATGACCATATATTCATTTTCATTTGCCATGTTTTTCTTTACCTTGTTCATTGAATTCCATGGGAAAAAGTCTATGTAGTTAGGTCTATGATTGATCTCTTGAGTCTTAAGAGAGCATGTTATATGAGATGTCATGTGAAATATATTATTAAGATGAATCAATAATTTATCTCCATTTATGTAGATTTAAATATCATTTTATGACCTCTTTAAGATGTTTTTACATGAGGAACTCATGTTTTTATGACTACACCTTTTCAAAAGACCATCTCACTATAGGCTATCTCAAGGAATACATCCTTAAAGATGGAGGCATATAATTTTTTTTAAGGTAATAGGTGTATCATGACTAAGATATAAATTTGAAACCCTTTAATATGAAGACACTTCGGTATGAAACTGAAATGTGCTTCCTAGATACTAGTACATTTAAAAATCAACATAGGCAACCAATTTTCTACTACTAGTATATTATAAAAATAAGGTACATAGTAAATATATCATAAAATAACTCCTATTTAACCTAAAATCATGCCACCATGACCATTTTACTCCATAAAATTCTAAATTAAATAAACAAAGGCAAACCTGGACCCTATCTAGATGAATAGGACATAATGACCCCATTACACTCTTAACAATTGTTCATAAATATGGGGAAATGAATTTGAAAAAAAATATCACAAATTTTAAGGTCATTATGATCACTATAATTTCCCAATATATTTTAACCTAACCTTCTATCTCCTCACCTCATCAAGCAAAAACCGTTGACCTTCCTTGAGCTACCAAAGAAGCTGATAGGAGAGATAAATGGGTTTTATTCATTTTAGAACCTATAACTCTCTCCAAATTATGGATTTGACCTTGGGTAGGATGGATGAAGTCCTGGAGGTAATTTAAATATAAATATACCTTGGAACCCTATATGGATGCTTTAAAAGAGCCCTTTTCAACACTAAAACTACCATAATCACTTAAGAAACCTGATTGAAAAGTTTCACAAGGTATTAATAAGACATTAAAATGTTTTTTCAAAAATGTGATATTATGTTTTCCAACACTCTTTTGATTATTTCCTACCATTACCTTGAATTTTCTTCTTTGAAAGCTATAAAATGATCAAGAAATCATCACAAATGGTTTATGATGTTGGCAAAGAGTTTCACCAACTAGTCTAAGAACTTGTAGAGTATGACATGACCTTGACATATGACATGTGATATACCAAGAAAATATAATCACTTTCCTTCACTTGAACTAATCTTGAAATATCTCATAAAGTGACTAGACAAACATAAAACTATGGTGAACACAACCTTAAACCTATCTAAACTACTTTAAACTATGATAATCAAGGTTTCAAGTGCCCATTCCAAGGACATTAAAAGACTGACATAGATATCAACAAGGTAAAAAATCATGACAAGAATTTTTTTAAATTATAGGGGTGACAATTTGACCTAAGAGGTCAAACTTGTCAATAATAACAGCTAACAACCCTCTCATATAATTTATTTGATCTAAAATGTGAAGCTCATACAAATGTACTATTGTCACTTAAACTTACACCCAATTAGGATATGACAAGTCTCTCCTCATTCAAGTGACATGATGGAACCACCTCAGGGTTGTGGGTCACCAAATGTGAGGTGGATCTCTAGATTAGGGGCTAGTTCCCCTTGATGCATCACTATAGCTCAATCTTACTACTAACACTTGGCGGGGGGGGGGGGGTGAAAAGGGGTAATAATAGCTGAAATTAAATATAATATATGGGAGGTGATACACCAAATATATGATCTACTCAAACCCTTTAACATGCATTTGGAACCAAAGAGAAGTTTGTATATACACTTCATTCAATGAAAATCTTCTCTCTCACATCAATGTTTCAAGCATGGGTTATGGAGATAGCTTAGGATAGGACTTAGAAAATAGGAATTATAAGAAAAATTATTGAATAGACTAATCACTAAACCTGCAATCCAATTAGACACTTCTTGCTGACCTACAAAAGAGAGATTACAAAACACACAAGGTACTATGAAGAGTAACATGTGAAGGTAAACAAAACTACACTTGCACAAGACCAACGACCATTATGTGAACTTAGTGAAATATTGAATGAGGTAAAAACAAATATATTTATTATCTCAAGGAAAACACTTGGTAGGGCTTCACCATACCAAGGTGGAGAGATCTGTATAATAACATAAAAGGCTAGAATTTATAGAAATTATGAGAGGAGGGAGAGAAAGAGAATCTCAAGAGTCATAGAGACACTTGTAAAGAAATGAGAAGGAGTTAAAATAGTAATAGAATCATGTATTAGATAGGTTATAAATGGAATCAAGGATAAATTTCCCTAAAAATTGTTCAATTCCTCCACATGTAGCATAACTTACCTTGTGCTTGCATAAGAAACTACCTTCATCATTTGCCTTCATAAAACTACCTCATCTCTACATAGGGTTAGGTATGATGATGGATTTTAGTTTGAGGGGTTAAAAAAAATCCATCACATGAATTATATCAGTCCTTGATCATTCATATTCTTCTATCCATGCACAATCATCCATGATAGTCCCAAAATGACTTCCTTTCATGCACCTCTCACACTTGGCACCCAAAACCTTTCTAATTCTAAAATCTAATCCATGAACAAGGATGAATTACACTTGTTAATATTGTCTATATCATTAATTTTATAAAACAAGCCTTAAGAGGCTTCCTAATTATAATTTCACCACTTTTCGTAAGTGTTCAGTACCCATTCACTGTGACTGGCTAAAATGAGAGAGGTAAAAAATAGACTTAGGAGTTTATATACTTCATCAAGTAGCCATGGAGTCTTATACAAATTCTCAATATACCTCCCAAAAGTGATTGTACCTTTTGAAACTTTCTCACACCTATCAAACACATAAAAATGTTAAATAAATCCATGTTCTAACCCCATCTATATAGGTCTATAAACTAAATTATCATTAGAGGGATCTTGAGAGATTATTATGCAAGTTTCATGGCCTTTCCATCCCATATGGATACTCCATCTAATCCATCTCTTTAATCAGGTCCTTGGGAGGGTTTATAAGGGTTTTAGAGGGGTGTCTAGTCTTAACCTTAATTCATAAAATTTGTAAGTTAAAGTCCAAAAATAATGCCATTAAGGGAATCTTAGAGATCCTCCCTAACATCCCCAAACATCTTGAGTCCCCATGTAAAGCATCATGGGAGATACTAGCATCTCAAGAGGGCCATTCATGCTCTTCCTATATAGTTTATAGGGTTTGAATACATATCAAGCATAAAAATGGTATTTTGGTGGATTTCCTACAAACTGAAGGTTGAAATACATCTATCCACATTTTATTCACATGTTTCAACTAGGGTCAAAGCCTGCTTAGCCCCAAAAATGATAGGACTCTTCTTTAGGTGTTAGGCCTAGCTTAGGTCTACTAGGAATATTTGTAGATTTGGACTCAACATACCCTTTTGATGGATTCCTCTACCCTATGATGTCATGTAAAAATCCATTATACCTCTACAAGCATGAATCAACCAAGTGGAAATCTTTGACAAGGTTGAAGATGCATATGACCCTTAATTTGGCTTCTAGGCCTAAGGGTTTCCCTCATGCATGACTATACCCTATTTGGATTCCATCCTCATAGACTAAATTTTCATGTTTTTATAGATGTAATAAAACTCATCAGATCGTATGAAAAGGCTCCCACACCCTCTGGTCCACCATCTTAGCACATAATCCAAAAATGTAGTCTTGGGTGCAAAGGCAAAGTGATCTATCTATGAGACATAATGGGGGAATTTTACCCTTATTGTTCATCAAAATAAATAATTTATTGTGATTTTAAATTTCACCATGATGCTCTGTACCAAATTTTGGCACCTAAATCCAAGATTTAGACCTTCAAACTGCTCAATCTCTTCAGGCAAACTTGTCGACAATGGATTGTATACAAGGTTTGAGACATTGACTATGTTTTATCTATTTGAGACTTTTTATTTGATTATAATCATTTGATATAGAATTTAAAAGGTATAAAAATAACCCTTGAAGTTTTATACTTATTTATCACTCTAACAAACCATGCTATTGCACCTCCTTTTCCAAAACTATCTTTGCCTATCGTAGACTAAGACTTGCTTTTGGAAACCCTAATGTAGGTGAAAATGAGGTTGCTTTAACTTATTTCAGGTGTGTAATAATCCTTTAGGTTTGTATATGCTCATACCATGTATTTATAATCACCATATCTTCTTTAGGAGCTTCTAAGACACCATTCTCTTCTTTGCACAACCCTGCCTAGGTTAAGGTGCATATGACCCTACTTACAGCCTAGCCTATAGGTTATCATGGCTTAAATTATGTATAATAAAGATGATCAAGGATGATTTAAAGTTTATAAACTGATATATATGCTTATTCTCACTATATTCACCTTTATTAGCTTTGAAAGCCAACGTAGACACCTTTACTCCTCACTATCTGGGACTGAGACAATGTTTTAAGTCTATTATAGGTTGTCATGATGGTGTTTAGAACTTTTTTGATGATTATTTAACTCTCCATGAAGGTAATAAAGTAAAAAAACAACATTATACCTTATACTCACCTTTCATACTCAAGACAAAGTCAAAACATCAACTTCCTACCTCACTGTTTGATACCCCTGTTGTAGGTGTTGATTTTAGGATCTATACGGATAGGGTATGAGTGAATGAAGATAAAGAAAGATGGTTTAACCTCCCTAATGATATTTTTGGATTTATAATGTTCCTTACCCATCATTAATATTATCCAAACACAAAACATGGCTTGAGAGTGAACATGGGTAGAAAGGTCTCTTGAATCACTTTCCTGTAGACAACACTGAGCAAATCAATGTTTTAAGGTCACTTTTAGACCTTGAGAAACTCTATCCTCCCTATGGAATCTAATATTATAACTTGGAAAGAGTCTTACCTATACCAAGGGATAAAATATGTACAAACTTGGAATCCTCAAAAGTTATTTCCATCATGGTGTGAAATAATTATAAAACCCTTTGGCCCTCTATTTTCCTTCTTTAGGGACAACAACCTTGAAACATCAGTCTAACCTTCCATTCATTATTTTGACACTTATCTTGCCAAGTCAACACCATAAAGATGTCTGTTTGGACCTTTATATAGTAAGGAACCTCAATTGGAGTTAATCAACTATTTAAACACCTCTAGAAGGAAAATTTGTATTATGTGGTACCACTTGTAGATGGTGATTCTTAGCAAGTCTGATCTTATAAGGGGGAATGAATGTTTCTTGATTCAAGGCCTCTACCTTGACTATAAAAGGTAATATCATAGTTTAAATAAATAAAAAACAACACTCCATTCATTCATTCTCACATGAAAAAAAAACTCCTTCAAGGCACCTATAGGTGCATTAAGAGCAGGCAATTTGCAAACCAATCAAGCCTATAAGAGGCTTGTTTCACATTTTATGATATTTATGATATAATGGTGATGAAGAACCTATGGATATATTTTATAATCATGGAAAATAATCCAACTTTTCAAAATAAATCAAACTATTCAAAAACAAACTCAAATAGGGACCCCTCTTAGATGAAGAAGCATAAAAAGCTACCTGTCTTCTTAGTGATGTTTCATAAAGGAGAAGCCACAAAAATGAAACATATTACTATGAATTTTAAGTACACTCAGGGATCTTTCAACCCCTAAGATCACTCCTCCCAACTCCACTTGTATGGCTTGTACCAAGCATGTAAAGTGAACCTTCAATTATTTGCAAGGACAAGAAAGAAGGAGTAGAAGAAAAAAATTAATATTTTGATGAAATATCTACAAAAAAATCATTTAAAATACCATAGGGAGATGAAGAAACACTTTTCCCACATTTTTATCTGAAAGTGGACTTCTAAAGTCTATACAAATGCCAATAAGGGCCTAAAATCAAGGGAAAACTACCTTATTATTAATATAACTACTTATTGGACTGGAATATTACTGAACCTGATATATTTTTACCTCCTCCATGTTTAAATAAAGCTTTTTGACAAATTTTCTTACTCAACCCATCCGTATAAGTCATTTATTATGCTAAAAGTGTGGCCAAAAGGCATATTTGACATATAAAACATGGTAAAGGATAAATTAATGAATTAAATACACATTAAAACATCTAAATTACTAAATTAGGACATTTTAAACACAATTTTATCCTTTTACAATGTTTGACTAGGGTTGACTAGAGTTGACTTTGGTTGACTAAGCAAGTACAAGGGAGATGAGCTTAGACCAAGGATGGACCAATGATAAGTAAGATGATAGACAAACATGACACACTCATAGGACATATGGAAACATATAAAAAATTTAAAAATATAGGGGTTGACCCAATTTTACTAAAAGTCAAATTTGGTCAATAGGTACATGGGTCTCTAGATCCTTGATAAGACTCATATTGACCTAAAGGTTACCAAAGCACTCTAAGGTCTTATTATGATGATCATTATTTTATCTATGAAAAATAATCCAATACATACCTAGAATTAACTTATAATATAATAAAAGTATGATATGTAGCTTAAAGTGGTGGTGAAGCCACCCAAGTCTAGCATGAAATAACTCATTAGTAAGATAATTGACCACTTAGCCCTAGTGACCAATCTAACTTCTTATTAATTGTATTACCTAGAATTCACCAGCCTACAATCATCCATGATTAATGGATAAAAAATAATAAAAATATCTAGAATCAAATAAGAAAGAATGAAAATATTGTCTATCGTACTTGAGGTATTGAAGACCATAGCCTATTATTCATCATGTTAGTTGTCCATTGTTTCCTACCTATAACATGTGCATTTTTCATAACCTAATTTATTATCCAATATGTTCACCTAATTTCATGTATAGGTTGAAGGTATCTACTACACTCCCATAAATAGTTATCTAAAGAACCACATATATAACAAGATCCATGAATTTTATCTTACCTTGCTTTAGCCCTAGGAGGTCAAGGGCCTCTCTCTCTATCTCTGTGAATAAGATTCCTTACCTTTGCATGATGAAATAAATGGATTCATTATCTCTCTCTAATCTTGTTAATAAATTTATTCTTCTTATGAAGGCTATAGATATTGCCTCTCAAATACCTCTATAAATATAATAAAGCCATCATGTGAGACACCAAGAATTTATTACATGGCCTATAAAACATGTAATCCCAAGTCAATTAGTGCTTGATGTTAAAATTTTAGGGTTTGTGGATCATCTCTCCATGCATTATTTATGAATCCTTTACAGGCATACTACATAAACACAAGTCAAAATTTCAACTCAAATAAGAATAAAGTGAAAAAATAAACAAACTATCCAAAGCTCTTAGTGTTGAAGCTATGCTTCGATACCAAGTGTCATGCTTTAAAAAATTTATGAATATTACCAACTAAAATAAGGTATTTTATAAAGTTAATTAATTTTTAATAATGATTTTGTAGATCACCCCAAGATCCAAAAGCATTTCAAAATTATGTAGCGATCTTAAGTTAAAAATTCATAAAATACCTCAAGCTCAAGTTCCTAATGGGTATTAATGGCCACCTCACTCCAAGGCCATGTTATTTAAAAAATATTTTTCTGATGGCCCCAAAAATATACCTAAGGCCATTAATAGGTTCCATATTAATCTCAAGTTCATGTTAGGATATGTTTAATTTTTTAATTTTTTAATTTGTATTTTTTTATTTTTCATAGCAACAATTTTTTAAATATGGTTTCAAAGACACCTCACCAATAATATTGTCTTTTAATTTAACTAAAAAAAAAAAGAAAACAACATATAGAAATCCATAGAGTAAACAATTTTGTGTTATAATTGTTAAATTAATTTTAGGAGATTTTGGTAGACATATTTAGAAAACTAGTTATGGAAAGACATAGTAGTTTATAAAGTGAATGCATAAATAATCAATAATTCCACATAGAAAAATAATATATTTGAATAATTCAACGTCAAAATAAAATGTAATTTGCTGAGGGTTTAGCATGAAGTACAGTATATAATAATTAAAAACAAATAAATCAATCAAAGTAGTTTAGATAGTTTGAAAATTGTAATTCTAATATTACTTATTTTAATGTTCAACTATGCAAGTAATACTGGCGATATACATATGCCTTCTAAATTATTTAATTATGAAGATAATACATATTATCCCAATTTTTTTCTTAACAAATGCACATACATATTAATTAAAATATTATTTTTCTCGGCAATGAAATGTAAGAATATGAAACCCCCAAAATTTCAAGTAAATTAACATGCTATATTCTTTCATTATCATTTCAATAATATATATATTTTTTTAAAAGTTAAAAACCCACATATCAAAACTCGTTGAGTGTACCCAAGAAACAACTAGACTCCAAAAAGTCTTTATTAAGAAAATATCCAAAAGTGTAGACAACAAACATATCAAGAAAATAAGGGCTTGCCTTCAAACCTTTTTTTCATAATTAAATTGGATAGTCATTCCTAAGCCAATAATTCTCTAAACCAAAACATATGCCAAACAATGTATAAATGGGAATAAGAAACATAACAATGAGCCAAAAAATTAGGAAGGGGATATAGGATAATTTAATGAAATTCATAAACATAATCTAAGGGTTTTTACATGTATGATTATTAATTAAATATTAATCAAAATAAAATAATATACAAATGAATAAAGTAATCAAGACTTACCAAAAAAGGAGGAGGAAACCCTCATGATAAAATAATTAATTATGCATATACCTCAATTGTTACTCAATGGCAAGAGCACATAATACAAGATAGGGTGGGGTAATAATGTATCTATCAATTCATTGTAACAATCAAAATTCCATGACTATTAGAGATAGGGGATGATGATCTAAATAAATTTATAATACAAGTTCCCATCCTAGCCCTAAAGATTATAGAACAAGCAAGAAGACCCACATGAGCCCAAGCCTGCACTCTCACACATACATAAATAAAGGTGGTCCAAAATTGAAAAAAATAATTTAAAATTTTAAATAAAAATATCACAAATAAAAAAAAATCACAAAGTTTTAAAAATATGGCCTTAAATGCAAATCAATCTAAATAAAAACAACAAGATTCCAAGCCAAAAAAGAGCTTTACAACTCCTTCAAAATTTCATTTTAAAAATTATAATCAATACATGAAAAAAATTACATATAAATTTATTCATTTCATGATTATATCCATATCTTAGGTCCACATATTGATAAATATATACCCTTTTTTAATAATCACTGTCCTTTCTAGTCTAAATTCCAAGCCACCAAATCTAGTCTTAAGAAAAATAGAGATAAAATAAAAAAAATTAAAAAGAAGTCCCCAAAAGATTATTATTTCAAATAATTATATAAATTAACTTCTAAAAATTTCCCAATAATAATTTTAAACTTTTTCCATTCATTTCCCAAGACATGTCTTACAAGTCTTGCACACCATTACTCCTTACATGTTCAATAAATCATTCTTCAATTTCACATGGGAATAATGCCTCTCTTACAACATAAATTAATTAATATTTATCCAAAAAAATAAAAGGGATCTTGGACACCCAAAAGTCTTCAAAATTTATAAAATTCTTTATCCATCCATATATAAAGATAAAAGGCTTGATTACACACATAAGAAAGTCAAAACTTGATCTCCACACCTCTATAAATGAACCTCTGTCTATAAATCCAAGTTTTTTAAGTTGTAAAAAAATTATGTGCCATCTTAAATATCTAATTGGTCTTTTATAACATCATATATAATCCATGGGTAAAGCGGGAAGAGTTTTTAATGATGATTTAAGTCTAAAATTAGATAATTTACAAGAAGGGAGACTTCTTAAAAAAATATACACATATAATATGAAAATAAATAATATGACAATTTAGGTAAATATTAGTTATAATTTCAATAGTAATGTTTGAGAATCCCTCACATTTCCATTCATGTCACTTTCACACTCATGGCACACATCAAAATATTTAATCCCAAAACTAGTCAAAGTAAATACATCACAAAAAATTACCCCAAAACACATCATGTACATAATTTCACTTAATCCATGTTATTAAAACTAAAACATATGTCTTATGGATTAATAAAAAATTCTATAAAATAGTAATACATCCATGGTACCCATATACCAATCAAAATGATATAATTATTGTTGGTTAGTGTTTTGACATAGATTTAGGTTTTAAGGCTTTTTTTTGGAGACCCTCCTATTTTATACCTTATTTAAGAGAAGATACACAGTTTAAATTTTTTATATACACATTTAATTTTAATATTATTAACTATTGTTAGTATTATTCTACTATAAATATTTACAACTAAATAAGGGTGTTTAAACAAACAAGAAAAAATATTTTCATTCTTTTATATTAAAAATTAAAATTCTCCCATATTCATAATAAGTTTATGGTTTCGAATAACACATTAAAGATAAAATTAATTGATTCTAAAAAGTTTGCTTCACTTTAATACTTTTGGCATTTCTTGAAAAATAAACCAATCTTTTATAAAAATATAAAATACTCAAACTCATAAAAATTAGTATTATTTTAAGTTGTAAACATTCCTTAGTCAAATAGTATTATCCATAATAACCACAAAATCCTTATAAATTTGAAAAAAATACCAAATTTTAACAAATAATAGAATTTCAAATGATCATTAGATGATATAATAGAATTCACTTAATAATTATATACTTATTCACCAATAGCATAATTCAGTCTTGGCAATGACTAAAGAGATAAATTACCATAAAAAACTTAAAAAATAAATAAATGCACCAAATTTAAAATTAAAATACCATTTAAAGTGAAAATTATTTTATTCTTTCCACTTATCCTTTACCAAATCTATTACGGTAATATGAAAATAAATATCCAAGATATATTTTATAAACTAAAAATGTCTTACATAAAACATTGCAAAATATACTATTATTGGGTCCTCTCAAATATAACTAACCATGGTATTATCTAACCATATTATTTTAAACTTAACAGAACTTCTCTACTCCTAAATGTCCTTTGGTTACCTAAAACACTGAAATTTAGAAACTATAACTTCAATATTTTTCTAGTATTAATTTTCAACAAATTAATTACTACATTCTTGAAAACATTCTTCAACATAAACCATTTATTATTAAGTAGTTGAAAAACATCTTTTCACCTTTTAAAAGGTTTATTTTAATCTCCAATATTATTCTTATAGCATATCCTATTTACCTATGTGCATGTTCTACTTTTTTACATATGATAAATAACATAACCTTCTATCACATGATTTTGGACTCTCTTCTAGGTGGTAACTTCTTCTTTGATAATATTAAATAATTTTTCAACCATATCCTTAAATGTTTCCTTGAAAACCCATTTTCCTTATTTATCTTCTAAATTAAGACTAATAAAAAAATAAAATAGGTCCCACATTTTATCAATAGGGGATTCTAGTGCATTGACCATTGCATTATAAAATCTAAGCCCTCTGAATGGAGATTCACAAATCTCAAAACCATGTCTGATCAAACTTTGTCAACTCCATTGAATCACTTTTTGTCAAGGGATTTTAAATGGCATCAACCATTCCTTTTATCTTCAACAATTTGGTCCTATTAACTTTCAATTTATTTTACATCAATTACATTTGAGATATTTTTTATTACAAACTTATAAAATATAAAAATAATTGATCAAATTATACATAGTATTAATAAACACCTTCTAAATGGATTTTTTAATGGTGATAAAATATTTATAACTTCATTCAGCTTACTTCAACTCATTTTCTAATTATGTAATTTGGTTTTTAAACCTTTTATAATCCTTAGTCCCCTATTCAATAATTAAAATATTAAATATTTTCATTAGGAAGATATTGGTAATATTATTTATTATAGATAAATCTACTAAAATATATAAGTTTGGGTAACTGTGAATTCCTCTCCTCTCTTTATTTTTCTTCTAGTGTCTTATTTTATTTTATTTTTTTCATATTTCAATTCCAAATCACTCAATTTGGTAATGAATATGTCAAAAATATATTATCTCCATTTATATTCAAAATTTTACCTCTAACCCTAATGATATGGCCTTGGGAGGCCTTCATAACCATTAGGTCAAGTCTCTATATTTATTTTCATTGAATCTAGAATCACCTTTTTATGAGTAGGAGCCAACTGGCTCGACTCTCATAATGAACTAGATGAATTGGGAATAATAATAAGATTTGAATCAAATGAATGAGTAAAAATAAATAGTACTTGATCAATTGGAATATTAAAAAACACTTGGGATGTATAAACTTTAATATAAGTAACAAGAGGGGTTAAATCAAATGTAACAAGGGAAACATTAGAAACTACATCAACTAATTTTATTGATAAATTGAGTGACACTTTATCTCATTTTAACAAATTGTAAATTGAGGCATTGCTTAACACTAATAAATTTATTAAGACATACACCATGAGAATCAATATAGGAAGTTGAAAGAATCATATAGGGCACAACACTAACATCTCTAAAAGCTCTAAATTTAGAGCTTTTTAATTCATCATTAATCACATGATCTTGAACAACCCAATTTTACCTCAATCTTAGATTTTCCATTTATTTTAGTGTTGTCAAATTAATATCCTTCCCAACATTATCCAAATTTATAATCACTTGTTTTTTTCTACTACATCCCCAAAAATATCATGTTTTGGATGAGGTTGGAGCTTGTATATTAAATTGGCCTTGTGTTAAATGGAATTTAGATTATTCTCCAATTTTCCTAGATGATCCCATTACCAAAATTATGACTCTATAAAATATTATGGTATTAAGTACTCTCCTCTATATTTTCATATAACAAAGTGTTAAAATACTTCTTATCAAAGGGACATATGCACTTTTGGAATCATAGCCTAGTTTTTTTCCTTTAAAATCAGGGAAAACTAGTAGATAATTGATAGGAAATTTACATAATAATAATATAGTTGGGTACATATAGGGGTTGAGGAGGTATAAGATCTCCTTATATCTTAAATATTGTACTTTATTGAAAATAAAACTAATTCCCATATTTTGAAATAGATAATGGTAGAAATTATAGGGCACTTAGAATTGTGGATGGATTCATAAAAAATAGAAGAAATTCATTGCATATTTTTAGGTAATTAGGGTAGTGTGAGTGATTATACAAAATAAAAAAAATAATATGAATAGGTTTATTATTTAATGAGGACTTACGATTGAACAAGATAATATTGAATGGTAGCGTATAACATACTTAATCAATTAAATACAAAATCATATGAAAAGTTTTACCTTTCTTGTATTATTTTAAATATTTAAGGAGAGAAATTTAAATAAATTCACCCTAGTTCATAGGTTTTCCCTCCTTGATCAGGTTATGGAATGAATGCACCAAAGCAACATTGAAATTATTTTATTAGCTCCTCTAAAAAAACCTATTCAACAAGACCATAACCTCCTTGAGAATAAACTTTAAAAATCACACATAATAGGACATATATTTCTTGATTATCCGTGAATTTGGATTTTGGATCCATTTTATCAGTATGCCATTTTATTTATTTCTCACCTACGAGGCTAAAATACACACCTTGGTATAAATGAGAACAAGTTTTGGTAATCTCAACATTTCTCTAAGGGAAAATACCATGGTATCTATAATAATTATTTCATATTTTACTTCAAAAAAATAGAAAATATCATTGAGAAATTATCTACAGAGAAACACTTTTAGTTTCAACTTTACCTTCAAAAATATAAACTCTTGATAATAAATGTATGCTCTTCTTCTTCATCACCATAAGAGTAAGATCACTGCACTATAAGGAGAGTTAGATCTTTACATAGGTTTCTTAAAATGGTTTATCTTATATCTAAGGTTAGAAATAAGGTTAAATGGAAAGTTACCTCCCTAGGTTGGGTTAGATTAAAATACAATGGAGATTCCAAAGGAAACCTAGGTGTCTTAGGAGGAGGTGGGATCCTCAAGGATGAAAAGGGGGAGATTGTGGTAACTTATGTAAGAAACATGGGCATCCAATCTAATAATTGGGCATGGGCATTAACTGTCATCTAGGGTGTCAAGTTGGACAAATAAATTCATATTAATTAATTAATGATTGAATGGGACTCCATCAACATCAGAAATTAACAAAAAAAGGATACTCCAATTGGGTGGATCATTACTCAAATTATAGAGGAAACTTTATACATTATTGAATCATTCCACAAGGTCTATACTCATCATATTTACAAGGAAGTAAACCAAGTTGTTTATTGGTTTGTGAATGTGTGATTAGTCTCTCAAGACCTAAATAAATGGTATGGTAAGGATAACCTTGATTTATATGTTATCAAAATAATTAACAAGGATATTCCTAATAGAGAGATGCAAAATGAAGGATACTCATAATATCATGTACCAATGCATTATGAAGCAACTTGTTACTAATCATAGTTCTTTGATGTAGCCTTTTATTTTGGACAATATCAAGATTAATAATAATTATGATAATAACTTTGAAGTTACACATAAGTTTTTTGGTTAAATATATTCCTTGAGAAGGATGTTATAAGACTTGATACTCTTATGTATTTTTCCAAAAGGCCTCACATTTGCATATTCATCAAGATTAGTTTGGGTGCATTAAGTTATGGCTTGCCTTTTCCAATATGAGAGGAGACCTTAAAATCTAACTATACTCCATTGAGGATGTAGTCAAGAATGCAAAGGTGTGAAGCATCCTTCATGTGGTGGGATTTGACTATATTATGTAGAGGATAGACGGGCACAAATTCCACATATCTAGAATGTTTTCTACCAACTAATTTTTTTATCTAGTTGAGATAGAAGGAACCTACATTGAAATCATAGAAGAGTTAATCATGCAAATCAAAGGTATGAACATTTAAGTCTCCAAATAATTTAAGTTTGACAATTATTTTATACTTGAAAGGGATAAGTTTTCGAGGAAAAATGAACAACTATTTGTTTATCAAGGGGTTTCTTAAGAGAATCCCTTCCACTACCATATGGTGATGTAGCTATTTAAATTATAAAGTACTTAACTATGGAGGTCACTTTATGGTAGTTAATAAATATCATTTTATGTTATTGAATTATTTTAGAAACCCTGTTCCTATTAGCTTGCATTTTTACCTCCTCCACTCCTTGGAAAGCTTAGAGTTGGATTTAAAAAGAGGTAAGAATAAATTACCTCTACACCAAATTATTTTTCTCATCCATAAATTTGTTAAATTATAAAAATGTGACCCTCCTTATAATTAGAGTCAGGGTTCTTAGCCTCAAATCTAGAGAGGCACTAGGAGAGGCCTATGTAGCTTACCCAAAACCATTTATCTAAGGGAAGAATTTGTAAAACATGCCAAGGTCCCTATAGTCCAATTGATGGTAAAAAAACTTGAAGATAAAGAAAATAGGGGATAAAATTTGGTTTATAATAATATTATTAAAGTGGTGGAAGGTCTAAATATCCTTAGATATTAGGTAGTTGAGGGAGTTAAGAAGGATAAACTTGAAGAAATTATTGTAGGTAAACATAATATTGGAGAGGAATTTGAGAATGTGGTGGATAATATTAAAAATTAGAGTAAGATCATTATATTAGAAGGAGAAATAGATCATCACAAAGCTTTCTTAAAATGGTCTATGAAAGACCACAACATGATTAATGAGTTTATTATGAATTTAAAGTAAGAGGGAGGTATATTTTATATTAATGAGGATCTATTGGAAGTTTTGACTTAGATCAAGAGATTGAAAGACAAATTCAATAACCTAGAGAAATAAAATGAAACCTCAATTAAAATCTAGGCATCTCAGTTAACTTTAGCAAGTTAGCCATGCATAAATGCTTAATGAGTTTGGACAGACTCAATTTTCTAATCAGGAGAAAGCTTGAGGAGAAAAGATCTAACAACCTGAGTAAAAGACCCAAGGGTAAAGTTAAGGAGATAGAAGCGGACATACCAACCCAAGATATTCTTAAAATGGAAAGGGTTGTTAAGATGATCATGAAAAACTAGGACACATTTGGAAACAAAAAAAGATGAATGACTAACATTTCTTTCTTATTTTCTTGATTTTATATTTCTGCTATTTTTTTTATTTTACTACCATTTTAAGGTATTTTATATTTTGGATAGACTCTCTTATAATATTTTACTTCTAGGCCAAGTATGTATGATTCATGTTGAGGGTAGGGTCCCCTATTTAATACCCTCTTTTACCAATAAAAAAATATGATAATGTTTTATTCAATTAATTTTTTCAATATTTTTTTAGGACTCTCACTAAGAATAATAAACTATCCTCTCACTCTTTGTGGGATTGATATGAATTTTTGAGATGGTTAATTGATGTCATTGACTACATTTTTAGGATCATTATTGGTTTTAAATTCTCTCTCATTATTCTTATTCTTTAAGTTTATCTTTTTTTGAAGCTTTATATCTTTAGAAGAAGAAGATTTTGGAACAATATTTAATATTATTTGTGTCTAACAATGTAATTTTGAATTATCTAATGACATGGAAAAGTTCAAAAAAATAAGGATAAAAATTTAAGATTAATTTCATTTTAATAATTGAAATAAAAATATTAAAAAAGGCATTGCATTTAATTATCTAGTGACTGACAACTAATCTTAGTAACTATAGTTTTGAATCTAAGCACATAATAATCAATATTTTTTTCATTCATTCCTTGTCTAGTTTGATATAGTTTAGTGAATATAAATTTCATAGCATTTTAAATTTAAAAGTGAACCAAAAAAATCATATACAAGGGTGGTAAAACAACAAACTAATTCACATCATAAGGGATAAAACAAGTCAATGTAACATATCAAAAGAACATATTTTTAATGATATTTGCATTAAAACCCTTAACAAATTGATAATACCATTCACTCTAAGTTGTACTTTTTATTTTCACTAGTATTAACTCAATAAGTAATTAATCAATTAGTAGACGCTGATTGAGTTTTTTTACTCTACATTAATGAGACTTTAGGTTTTCACTAACACACTATTGATTTTCCATAGATATAGGAAAGATTTAGTTTTAGTGTGGATTTATTACTTATTTTGATCAATGATTCACTCTCTAGGTGGTAGGGTGTAACCCTATTTTAATGTTCACCAACACTATCCATGCATCTTTGGATACATGGAAAGCTAGTGTGAGCGAGAGTGATCATGGCACCAAAACAAGTGAATAAGTTCATTCCAATTTTTTTTTATGAGGTACTAGTATTAACCTAGACTTTCCCATTCCTGATGTTGTTCTTGATCTACCTAAATTTGATAAATCTTGTAATTTTTATGATAATTAAAATTTAATTACTTATTTTTTGGGAATATTTCCCCTAAGATCCTCTTGAAATTATGGGTTCATAACCATTGGCAAGGCCATGGTGTGAAACTAGGAGTATAGAACCTTAACAAGGGTTTCTTCTTGTTTTTATTCACTAACCCAGAGTACTATAAATCCAATGTTAGTCATGTCCCTTATTTTATACACAACATGATAGTGGTGTTTTCTCAAAGGAATTGAGAATTTAAAGTATCAGACCAAACAAAACTAAAAATTCTAGTTTGGGTGAAATTTACTAGATTGCCTCTCCCCCTCTATGGTTTTATTAACCAACTCATAAAAATTGTATGAAAAAAAAATGAAACTAATCTATAAATCAATTCGAGCTCATAGAAGATAAATCCTACTTACACTTTTGATTATTGATACATTAGATATTTGGGGTCATGACCAAAATGGATCTAATAAACTTAGATAAGGGGTCTCTTACCATAATAAAATCACTAGGGAGGGTTCCAAAGCCTTTAATCAAGAAACACTATGAAATAACCCTAGTTAGGTCTTATGTTTTCATATTCACTAAAGTAAAATGATAAATAAAGTAAAGTCTAATTCAGTGCTCACCAAAACTTATGGCATAAAGTGGGGGTAATAGACATTAAAATTAAACATGCATAGAAGACATATACTCATGTCAATGTAGATGAAATCCTAATGCATGGCAGAGAATTAAAATTACAAATCTATCTACTCTTACAAAGGAGGAACAAATTTAGGAATACTTACCTTTGAAGGTAAACCCATCGAGCCTTAATCTCTCACTTGGCCAAGGTGATTTACAAGAGGTTGTTATGGTATGTAAGGGTGACAAGGATAAGTTAGCTCTAGGTTATACAACCTATCTATGCATCTAAAAGACTTCTCCATAAGATAATATCCATATCTCTAAAGAAATTATATAACCATAAGTTATGTTCCTCAAGTATAATGGTAGATAAGCATATGCACAATATATATATCTTCTTCTTATCTTATCTTCTTAATAAATGATAAAATAAATTTGTTTATATAGATGAATCTAACCTTAGTATTTTTCAAAAGTTTAGTAGATAAGGTCATCCTAATAAACTTTATATCATTATTGACAAAATAAAATTAGGTCTGGGTCTAGGTCGACCAAGTTTTGACCTAGACCCTAAATTAGTTTTATCAATTAGAGTATAGGGTTTATGGGCCTAGCATTGTATCACAAACCATCAAAAAATAATTTAGGATAGGAAAGGGCTAATGAAGGTGAAAAATGACTAGAGGAGGGTGAAAAAAAGAGACAAAGATTAGGGGAATGTTTTTAGGAGATGGTTGGATTGATAGCAAGTGGTAGTATAGGGACAAAAATCTTGAAAAGTACCAATGGTCTACCCACCCCTTTCATAGTACACCCTTTAATGGGTGCACTCAGAGAGATTGAGACTCAACAGGTTCTTACAAGATAGAAAGCATCAATAATTGATAAATTTTGAAAATATTTTGTATACACATGTTCCCCACTTGAATCTTATCATGTGTCATATAGGTGTAACATAGGATGGTGCTTCAATAAAATAATATAGCAAAACATAACACTAAAACTAAATAAATCAAAATAAGGAGAAAATAAGATAAAGGAAAGGAAAAAATTTAAAAACAAATACCTTTACTTAATGTAGTGTTGTATATAAACAAGTATATGCAGCCAATGTGAAGGTGTCCAATGTAGGGAACATTAGGTGAACCTATAGAAATTAGTGAAAAAGAGCAAAAAATAATTTTTTTTGCAATATATACATATAATAGGTCAAAATATTCTCTACGATGTTAAAATTCCATAACATTGTATGATTCAAAAATTGAGCTAGTACAAACAAATATATGATTAAAAGATGAAATCTGGCAGTAAATATTTGAAAAGTAAATGATTTTGGAATAATAAATATAAATAGGGTGAAAAATAATTCATTTATTATTTTTACTATTTTAAGAAAATAGATCTCTAAGAGACCTAGTTGGAGACTAGAGAGACATCATGGTGAGGATATGATAGTTGAGACAAGGAGGATACATAATAGTCACAATGAGTGTAACACAAGTAAATAATTAAAAATTTCAAATGTTTGAATATTTTCATTTGAAATTAAGCTAAAAATGGAAAAATGACTGGTAGGAAAAATATAGGCACCTAAATGAACCCTAGTAAATTTTTAGGTAAACTAAGGGTAAAATGAGGTATTGGATAGGAAGAAGTAAAACCAATAAATGCTAAAGGAATTTATGGTAAATAGTTAAAAAGTAACTACTATGGAGAATGAATTTGACCTAGTCGAGTTAGTTCATAGGGTGAGCCAAAAGGATAGGGATGATTGCATAGCAGTGGGCTGATTTAGTATGCTAATGGATGGCTAACTACATAGCATTAGGCCAACATAGTTTGGAAGGGGAAAAAGGTTGTTGATATATAACAAGATCAACATAGTTCATTGAAGAGGGATGATGTAGTATCACTAAAAGAGGTTGACTGTATATAATAGGGTTGATATAGTGTTGCAAGACAAGAAGATGGTTGATCTAGTATTGATGTGGCCAATCTAGTATGAAATTGAGAAGGTTGATCTAGTATCTCAAATAAAATATAGGGTTGATTTAGTATTAAATGGGCTGATTATGTAAAAAATTGAGAAACTAAATCAAATCAACTAATTTTAGTGACTAATTTATGAAATTTTAAGAATGTATTTTGATTATTAATGACAAGGAAATCTGATACATACTTTATTGTTTGATATTTTTGAGAGACTCTAGAAGTATTGACACCTAATAAATGTGTCATGGATACTAGATCTAATGGATTGATTGACTAATGTGGACAGAATGTGATTGGTCACACTAGGCTTCAGAGGCATCATGGAGATTAAGTGCATATCCCTTAGTTTTGATCTTGTTATCATGTTACTTGGAGTGTGGGAATGATTAACCAAATTTTTTTGATTGGTAGTGGATGGGGATACCATTGAGTGGGGTATCACACAAGAGGATGTCCATGCATTGTTACGACTGCCAATAGGAGGGACACTAGTGATCACTGGGACACCAAATGATCTAGAGGAAAGGTGAGCACTAGCTCAATAGGTGATGTGCTTAGATAGGATATACCTTGGATTAAGGGTGTGTTTATTTTATGTATATATTGTAGATATTATAGATATATAGAAGGCTATGATCATAATTATGATAGCATAAGTGATGTGTCACAAGTTAGATAATAAGGTATAATTATACATGATAGCCTTATGCTAGTCTATTTTAGATCAGGTATCACTTTATGACTTTGGGGATATCATCTAGGTATATCTCATGAATGATATGTATGTGATAATAACTAGAGGGTAGAATACCATGGGGCCTATTATTTTTCTAAGTGTTTGGATATATGAGAGGTTCCCCATGTATTGTCCAGCTAGGTTTCCCCATATGGTTGATAACATGTTACCTCAGGTCATGCGATGGAGGAAGAACCATGTAGATCAGGGCATGCCCCATGTGTTAGCATTGAGGACCATCACATATAGGGAGATCATGTGTTATCCCTATGTGCACATTAATACTATATGACCTAGTTGGTTGACCATTATGATAGGGCTAGCATGGGTGCAGATCATGAGCCACTACACTTTATGGGTAGAGCCATATCTAGTGGCACACTTACTAGGGTAGTTTATACTCCCACACATAGTGGTCCCTCTAGTAGTTCCTAATTATTAGGCATGCCATGCCAGAGAGATGAGGGGGAGAAGAGGAGGAGGTACCAGTGGAGATACTTGTGATTAGGTCATGAAGTGATAAACCATGGATTAGTCAAACACGATAATAAGTGATATTAAGATGGGATGACATGGATGTGGATGTAGGTACATAATAGGCACTTTAGTAGTAAAAAAATAGCAGTAACCACATTGACCACACCCAAAATAGAGGCACCATGAGTAAGATTAGGCACAAGTAAGGGATATAGTATAGGATGACCCAAAAACTACTCTAAGATAGAACTAATCCATAAAGGCAACTCTCAAGAGGGTATCATATAATTATTGAGAGGTGAATCATAAATTTACATTAGTTTAGAGGTGACCTATAGAAGAGACACTTAGTGGATGAATGGATGAATATATCATGCTCAATGGAGGAGTATGCAAGGAGTATTAGGAGAATAAAACTAGATAAGTAAAGCGGTGTCAGATATTCTTCAAATATTCATGCATTAGATATGAAATTGTCGACTATATGTGTTTTGTCCTATCCTCTTCAGCTTGTGAAAATATAGAAGATGAGAAATCTCCTCTTTTTGGTGCCAATGTATGATAAGAATATGAATAGTCAGGAACTATAGTGACTATAAATATGTATGCTTGTATGAAGAAGATGATGAACTTTTACTGAGATCAATATAGACTTATGGTTATGGTTACCTATCATATTTCTTATGTTATTTATTATCTAAATTATAATGTTTAATGTTTGGTTTAATATTATCTAAATTTATTCGATTACTCTATAACCCTTAAGAAAGCTCTAAATTAATCTAGTTCTTATCTATCACATGATACCTCACTTTCATCATGCTTTTATTAAAATATAAATTCTCTATGCTATCCTATGTAGACTAATAAAACTCAGCTATCCTCATCCTTAGCATGTTCTATTAAATTAGTAATCTCTGCTAACAATGGTGTGGTGAGTGTGGAAACACTCCTTCTAAAGGAAAGTATGCTAAGATGGTTACCAGGACAATGAGACATTGAAACCTATTTAGACCAAAAAGTATGGCACTTCGCATAAGAAGAATATAAAAGGACTGGTCTCACCATGAGTGAAATTATTTAGGAGAACATCAATAATGAAATATATGAAATTTTATAGTGTGAACTACCCAAATTGCTAACCAAATAGCTAAAAAAACTAGAGTGTTATTGCTTCAATCCAAGAGTGGAAGAAACCATTACTTAGACTGAGGATAATATAGACCCGTTAACAAAACTGGAAACCAATGGGATGAGAGTGATATATTACTAGGTTATCACCACCCTTGATAGATACATTACTAAGTTTTTAGTACAAGGTTATATAGTGTTTGAAGCTACGTAAGACAATTTTGTCCAAAGAATCAAAGGAATTTTTTTGTAATGACTACCTCTCATATTGAAGATGTTAGTTATGGATAAGGCTATGGTGCCTACTCCAACCAATATGGAGTAGTCATTTTGGGTATATGGGAATGTGTGCACATAAAGGTAAATGATGGATAGATGAGTAAGTAGAGCTTGAACCTAAATTTAGAATGGAGATGTGAAGAAAGACGAGTCAAAAGGAAACTCTAGATTTAGAATAGGAACTATGATAATATAATAGATATAACAAATATAAGAATACCCAAGTAACTATGAGTAGGAGTAAGATTAGTAATAAACTAGATGATGATCGAGTGCATAGATGAAATGAGTGAGATGATGAGTGGGATGATGAAAAAATAATGAAGAAAGAGATTGATGTGGGATGCCGGTAGATGGAATGAGAGGACAAAGAATGAGATGAAGATGAGTTGTATAAAGAGGAAGGTGAGAATATCTTAGAAGTAAATTCAGTAGATGATATATATAGTGTGTATCTATATGGAAGGGTATTGACAAAAGAAGAATAATTACATAGAGAGAAAAACTTAGTCATAAGTTAATCTTAGATTCAAGCATAGTAGATAAAGTTATAGAAAATAACCATTCACCAGAAGAGCATGTGCCCTTGTAGCCCAATAGTTTATATTCTAGTACAAAATTTTATCCAGGAGATTAGGAGCAAAAGAGTTAGGAAAGACCATTTTTAGAGCATGTGAATCATTGGGGTACAAAAATTCACACAAATATAATTAGGAAGGCTTTGTAGTTATTATATTTAGCTAAAATAAAACAAAAAAATGAAGTGTAGAAAAGTAGAGTGCACATGTTAAATCTTCCAATGTGCAAACTAGTACATAGATAGGATCACATAAGATGTAGCTACCTCGAATAATAGTTACATAAAAGACTTTATCCATACCAGTCAATATGATGAATCAATCAAGAGGATTATTAAATTTGGCCATCTATGATGGGTCCACAGACCATGAATAGTACTTGATAATTTACAAAAGGAAATGACAAGTTAAGGGTGTCACTAATGAAAATTTACAAAAGTGAAAATTAGTAGGGGCTCTAGATGGGAGAGAATTGGAGTTCATATACAAAATAGATCTATAATAGGCAAGTCTAAAAGATGTGTAGGATTGGCTTATTATAAAATTTAAGATTAAGAAATGTACTAGACAGACAATATGGGGCCTAAAAGAGATAAGGAAAAAGTCTAAAGATTCAGTCTGTGACTATGAATGTAGATTTTTTGATGTAATAAATAAAGTAGAATTCAATTTGATAGATAAATACAAAGAAAAATGATTCATTGAAGGACACCGAGGTAGGATTCAGTTTGCCATTACACAAATACAATATAAGACAAAAGCAGATGCTAGAGTTGTTGCACTACATATATAATAGATTGATGATTATGGAGAATATCCTATTGCTAATTCAAAAATTAAAAACACACTACGTGCTTTCATAAAAAGAATGGAGTAATACCATGAGGTGGATAAACCTAAATTGAGTCTATGGTGTATCGAGTATGAAAAATAAGTATACCATCAAATCAATTGTCCTAAATTCAAGATAGAATTCTATGAGCTCTATTAGGTAGTAGGACATGCTACAACATAGTGTCATCTCTTATAGCAATATATCAAAAATCTACATAATCTATATTACAACTTATCCAAATTGACTAATCGTAATGAGAAAAATTATAGATCTTTATAGGAGCTTAAATAAGACATATCCAAAAATGTATTCACCATTGTGTCACAACAAATCTCTTTTGTGAAAAAAAACAAACCTAGGCCCAGAGGTTGATAAGAGTTATGTGACCTAAATGGGTCCATAGTGGATTCCAAGTTCATTGTAGTACCAACCTCACAATCTAGCTAGATGGACTCTTTATTTACTGAGTTGGACACCCCCATCCCCTTAATACTAGTATACAACACCTTAGAATTCACCCATAATGCAACCACAACAATCAAATTGAACCCTTCTAGTTGTACAACACCAATTTAGCATGGGAGATAATAATCAATAGTACCAACATTAGAACTTTGTGTAGCCACAAGGAGGATATCAAAGGGGATATCAGTCTAATAGAGGAGGTTGAGGTGGTTATAGAAGAGGATATCAAGGTGTTAGAGGCAATAGTTATCAATGGCCTCTTCTACAATGCTATTTGTGTGGAGAATATAATCATGTCTAATGAAATTGTCTAATGAATCTAAAATGGAAATCATATTGCACATACTATAGAGTCTTTGATCAACATGGTACAAAAGATTATCCTATTCTAGAGAAGAAAAGAAAGGAAAAAGCCACCCAAAATGTAAATATGGTACATGTGGAGCCTAAAGAAAATGTATTTCTAAATTTTGTGACATGAAAACATCATATAGAAAAAAGACTACCTCCACTTGAAATGCCTCAAGATTAGGGCATAAAAAAAGTTAGACAAGATAAATACCTAGATACAAATACAAAAAAGAGTTTCATGAATTAAGTTGTGTAGTTGATAAAAAAATCCAACAATAGGAAACTACTATTGGTGATGTTGCAACGATTGACAAATAAATGTATGGCCAAATTATGTGCATTATAAGAAAATATGGGGTTATCACTACACTTATAGATATCCTATAACTTTTGAGTACTCTACACAATGAAGACATCACAAAACATCATGAATCTACTTCATAGTCTCTTGAAATGTGCATAACATGGCCAACAAAAGATAGAAAAATTGGTTTGGTATGTCAAGATGAAGAAACCATAGGATGTTGACGCATGAATTGATATTGAGGTTACTGGTTATGAGATCCCAAATGTTGTCTTTGATTTTTATAACATAATTAATATGATTCCCATATCTACATGGGAAGATATTGGATGACCAACTCTCAGCTATAACCTAGTAATTCTAAGCTTAGCTGATTATGGAAAAGTTGAGCCTATTGGTAGATTAGAGGATGTCAAGATCAAAGTCAGACTTATCTCTATGAGGTGACTTTGAGGTCATAGATATGAAGACTACAATAATGCACTACCCTATGATGATAGGAAAAAATTAGGAGAATGATTATTAGATGACTATCAATATAGTACACAACTAGCTTGAAGCACATTAAGGTGATAAATTTATCATTCCTTTCAATATAACACACAAGCCTTACATAATTCTTGTTGAACTAGACTCTCCATATGTTCCATAATAAACTAGTTGGATGAAGTTTAATACTAAGGAGAATCTAAAAGCTTTGTGTGTAGCTGCCTACATATTTATATACTAGCATGCCAAGCCTTAGGTATAATCACTTCTCTCTTAATAGTTTAAGATAGAAAAATAATGGAGGTTGAAACCAATAGTTATTCAACCTATGGTAAACTAATTTTCATTAAAGAGTGTGATTTTATGTCTTCAAAGTTTCCTACTTAGTCAGAAGTTGATATACTATATCAAGACAATGATCACATGAAAGATTACATAGAACCAATAAGGGAAGGCACTTTGTCTTGGGAAGTAGCTTCATCTATTAGTGGTGACTTAGATACCCACCTCCTTAATTATGACCAAGGTGATCTTGAGCTTTGACTAATGTGAATGGTCTTTGTGCATGAGCAATAATTACTCATGTACTATATAATACAGGACATCAATGATTTCATTTTATGCCTACAAATCCATATCCCAACCATCAATCAACGGGTTAACACTCTAAATTATGATTTAAATGGAGTTACTAAAACATGGTGGGAAACTCATAATAATGACCAACTTGAATGGGATGATGATTATGAGCTCATGATCAATAGGTTTCAACTGCCATAGTTCATCCACACCAACTGGCCATTTTTTCAAGAAGGTGAGTGCCCCAAGATTTACGTACATAAATGTGTTGAAGTTTGGAATGAGGAATGTGTGGCACCTAAGTATTGGGTTCAAATTTTCCACTATACACTTGCTCCCCTACCAGTAGCATGGTACATGCACCGAGAGCATTGGAGGGAAACCAAACATTGGGCACAAGTGAAGAATGATTTCATACAAGCTATTATCTATAAAGATAAAAATAATCTAGTTCATAATGCATTGCTTTGATGTAGCCATGTCACTAAATCCAATATGAAGTTGAAGATAGTGAAAATTCTGATTTTTATGCTAATTTATATTTGAATGATTTATTTGAACTTGAGTGACCTATAGAACTACTTAAGGACATTGGTGCAACACTAACTAAAGAAGATATGCTACACAACATCAAAATTCCAAAATAAGAAGGGTAAAGGAAGATACAAAAAATATTTGGATGAAGTAAAATGCAATATTTATCAATAACCTCTCAGAAAACATGTCGCTAACATTAAAATAGAGGAGGTTCCAAAAATGGTAAGCTTACAAGACTATTAGATGGAGACTAAAATTTTAGAAGCAATGTAACTTCTAAGGTATTACCAATATGTATTTCTTACCATATTCTTAGATGTTCAAGGATTCAACCCATCTCTTGGGAAGATGCACATTAAATTGAAGGAGTGTACATGATCAATCAAGAAGCGGCCATATAAGCTTAATCTGAATATAAAGCTAAAGGTAAAGGCAAAATTGGATATAATTCAAGATGCAAGGATAATCTATCTAGTAGAAAAAGTTTATTAGGTAATCCTAATGGTAGTTTATCCCAATAAAATAGGAGAAATCTAAGTATGTGGGGACTATCACATCCTGAATGATGCATGTGTAAATGATCCTTTTCAAATACCATTTATAGATGAAGCTTTGGAGTCTATTACAAGACATGAAGTATATTTTTTCATGGATGGGTTTAGTGGATATCATCAAATTTTGATTACAAAGGAGGATCAAGCCAAAACAACATTTACAATAGAGTGGGGTTATTTTGTATATAAAGTCATACCATTTGGCCTAAAGAATGCACCTATGGTAATTTCATGCATAGTAGTTACAACATTCAAATATTTCATCCATGATTTCCTAGAAGTTTAACTTGATGATTGGGTAGTCTTCTCCCTATTCAAAGAGCATTTATCCAAATTTCATTTAATGTTAGAATGATGTTGAGCTCCATGCATTGCTTTGAATTTGAATAAATGCTTATTTTTTACACATTTTGGTGTTTTATTTGGATATGTTATCTACAGTGATGAAATCTTGGTGGATCAAGATAAAATTGTAATAATCTTGTATATGCCTCCATCTATTAGTTATATTGAAGTTCACTCTTTTCTCAGCCACATAGGCTACTACCAAAAATTTATCAAAGGCTATGTAGTGAGTTCATCTCCACTGGAAGCCTTACTATAAAATAATGTTAAGTTTGTATGTATATCTAAATGTCAAGAAAATTTCATTGAGCTAAAATAGTGATTGGTCACTGTGCCATTAATTGTTTTCTTAGACTAGAGTAAATTATTTCATGTACATGTAGACACTTTGGGCATTGTGGTTAGTGTTGTAATTGTGCAGCCTAAAGAAGGTGTGATTAATCATCCTATCTAATTTTTTAACTAGAAACATTTTGACATAGAGAAAAATTATACAACTACAAAATGGGAAGCATTGGCTATTATATTCACACTTCAAAAATTATGGCATTATCTTTTAGTGACACCATTCAAAGTTTTCAATGACCATTAAGACCTATGGTATTTAGTCAACAAACTGATGTTAGGAGGATGAATATCTTGCTAGTTGATGTTTTTTTAAGAATTTTAATTATGCATAAATGTAAAACTAATTGGAGAAAATGTGGGACCTAACCACCTTAGCTACATTCCAAATGGTGAAGATCTAGAATAACTACAAGAAGACTCACCTGATGCACACCTCTTCCATGTCTCTATGATTCTTGAAAACTTTGAAGCCATTACCAACTTCATTGAGCAAGGAATATTCACTAAGCATTTTTAGGAATGGGATAAAATGCATTTTATAACTAGAGCACTACCATATACCATCATTAATGGACTGATATATCACTTGTAAAAGGATGAATTCCTACACAAGGTTTTCCTCAAACACAAATGACTTAAACTCTTGGAGGAAGTTCATCAAAGAGTTACAAGAATACATTTCACATGAGAGGCTATAACTAGAAAGATTATATAGAGTATACTATGTGGCCAAATTTATTCTAGGATGCACATAGATTTGTGTATCACTGCAATGTCTACTAATGTATAGGAAAATTTATTCCTAAAGATGAGATGCCATTATAAACCCTATTAGTAAAGAATCCTTTCAAATAATGGGGTATTGATTTTGTCAAACTAATCAACCTACCAAGTAAGTGTAACAAAGATAGATATATAATTATTATGATAGATTATTTTACTAAGTGGGTTGAATCTGCTACCATACCTAACTGTGGTGTCAAGGATGCAATAAAGTTTTTATATGACAACATCATTACTAGGTTTAGATGTCTAATCAAGTTGGTCAATGATAGAGGAACACACATCCTAAAAAATACTATCAAGTATTTTACTAAAGATTTTATGATCTCTCATCATAAAATCACTACCTATCATCTGTAGGTTAATAGCTAGGTTGAAGCTTCAAATAAGGTACTGGGGAAAATGCTTACAAAAATTTGTGATGTTAAGTGGGATTATTAAGAAGATAACATTCCTAAAATATTATGGGAATGTCACAAAAATTACAAAATGGCTACAAGATTTACACCATTTCAGTTGGTGTATGGTCTGGAAGCAGTCATGCCAATGGAATATCTAGTAACTAGTGTATGCATTGCTATGGTCATACATTTAAGAGATCATGAATATCTTACTAATTGGCTCATAGAACTAAATAGGATGGATGAGTTTATAAAAATATCAAAATGGACATAAGAAGTGCACAATCAAATCCAAAAAACATGACATGATGAGAACTTATGCTAAAATGTATCCAAAAAAGATCAATCAATTTTGTTGTATGATATCCGGGTCAGAGCATTCTTAGGCAAGCTAAAAATAATATGGAAAGGGCCTTACATGATAAATGACTTAACACAATAAGGAAAGTTAGTTTTAAGGTATCTTTAAGGAACTATGTTACCAGGGTGAGTAAATAGATATAGGCTTAAGACTTACTACCAATAGTCTATTGATCTCATTTTGCAAGCTAAGTGGGTGCTGAGAAGCACCATCTAGATTAGGATTTCTCTATTTTCTAATTATTTTGTGTGTATTTATTTTCTTCTTTTATTAGATGATCTCAACAACATTGGTGAAGTACAAAGACCAAGTATCACATGCACTAGATGTGTGTATAAATGGCATAATGTAATAAGGAATAGTAGTTTTAAGGGATATTCATGGAATTGTGTTGCTAGGGTGAGTAAATGGATGTAGTCTTAAGCCCTACCACCAATAGTCTATTCATCTCATTTTGTAAGCTGAGTGGGTGCTAAGTAGCACCATATAGATTAGGATTTTTCTATTTTTCAAGTTTTTTGTGTGCATTTTTTTTAATTTTGTTTGTTTGTATATGATCTCAACAAAAACATTGTGAAGTACGAAGACCAAGTATCATGTGCACCAGATGTGCATAGGAAGTTCCATATATACTACTAGAAAAGTTAAAGAGGCATGACTACAAAATATTAAGTTTGGAAAAGATGATAAAACATCACATCAATAATATATTCATCAGATAATGGTCATCCACTAGAAGTAAATGCAAGAGCCAAGGGTCGATGGATGTGATCTTTAACAAACCAATAAATAGTCAACATTAGCTACTCATACCCCTCATATAGATACATATGGGAATAATGGAATAACTCCACACATGAACCAATAAGTAACTAATTTAACGGATAGATTAAAAATTGATTTTCCACATCTACCATTGCATTTAAGATGAGTGGATAGCTAGGTAGGGCTTGAACATGGAAGCTAAGAGGAGTAAAAGATATTAAAGCTAATTTTGAACTCCAAGTTCACATTTCATCCTTATCATATTTTTGAGAGATATAACTATCAAGAGCCAAGTCATTTTCATTGCATAGAACATTTAGAAGCAATAAAATTTATTATCACATAGCCATAGATACCATGCAACTAATCTGACCCCTCTCTGAAGCACAAAAGGAATCCATGGGTGTTGACATGGCACTTCAATACACTAAATATAATGATCAAGATCCATTTCAATACCTCCATGAATTCAAACAAAATATCTAGCTTGACCCTATTGATGATATGTAACTATTTAGCCTCATATCTCCCCACAAATTCCAAAACACAAACATTGAGTGTCTACTTCAAATGTTGACCTTTAGTGACATGGGAGAGATCATTCAAGTATTGCTTGGATGATAACATGATGGACTAATATATTTGGGTCTAGATGAAATAGTGGTTATCAATACCCAAACCATGGCCTGAGCCTTGACCATGCTTGCATGAGGATACTCCTTACTATCCTACAAGACCAAAACACCTCTTATCTTTCCAGAAGTCTAGGACCTATATGTGCAACAAAACCAATGTATCCCCATTGATGAGATTCCAAATGAACATGTGTGTATTCTCATTTAGTGCATCACTAGATAATTTTGGTAGATAACCAAGTCTGCTAAATAAATACCTAAGGGAGTTGTTGATATCACTCAAAAGATGATTTAATGGTAGGAAGAATTCAATTGACCTAAATAATTTGTCTAATAATTGATCACAAACATTGAGAAGTGTCACACTACTCCTAGGTAGACCTTTTAGTATTAGTTTTTGATCTTTTTGCTTTATTTTACATAATGGAAATCACCTAAAGGGGAAGTACACCTAGACATGGACTACTAGCCAATATAGTAGTTATGTAACATCATATGGATGCATAAAAGTGGAGCCCTCACACATGATGGAAAGTTCAAAGCTTCGTGGGAGGAATGTCAGGACCTCATCACCACACACCCCAAAGTGCCACTAAATGTCCTATAGTATTCAGGATAACATGCCACTATCACCCTCCTACCTAAGGGATTCTTCATCATAATTCATGAGCTACTAAACTCACCATTTGAACTACTCACTTTCTTCATCACAATGGATATAGTGTAGGATGAGGTTTCTAGACAAAAATATAATGTATTTATGTGAGTAACTCCTTTGTAATCTATACCACCAAGTGTAGACCTTCCTACAATGTAATCATCAGATCCAACATCTAGTTCACAACAATAGAAGGGGAAGCAAAAAGTAGAACCTTATTCAATTTTACCTCCTCTAAAGTGAACAACATGTAACACTATGACCTGGAATGATGACCCAAAGCTACCACATAGTGTCAGTTCTTGTGACCTCATGGAGATGGAAACTGATGTACAAGAAGTAGACCAAGTCATGTTGGTAAATATGGTTGGAGACTATTATGAGGAGGAATAAAAAGATTTTTTTTTGGAAGGCAGTGCAAAAAATGCAAATTTGGAAGTAGGTTCCACCTAAGCTTTAAGTAGAACTCCCAACTTCCCTAGCTTCCATAATTAAAGACACAGTCTGAGAAGAGGTGGAGCAATTTAAATTTGGAATGGACTTCTTCAAACCTTTGAATACTCCAAAAATTTGTACCTAACATCATTTTTAAACCCTTACTAGAGAGTCTATTAGAATAAATTATGCATAGGTCAAGAACATGATGGGAGGTAAGAGTCTCCCTAACCTAGAAGAATTCACATTATGTAGGCCAACTACTATATATGAAGCACAACCTGATCCTAAATCTTCTGCACCATCACCATGACATAGACTGATTACTATCGATAGAAATAAATAGTAGGTTCTAATTTAGAGATGTGATCAAAGGATTCCCCACCATCACCATAGGCATAGGAGTTTGAGGAAATTGTATATAAACATCCCATAGAGGAGGAATAATAGGCCACCAAGAAGGAAGATGCACATGCAGCTGAATGTTGGCTCATGAAGGAAGAAAAGAAGATAAATAAAGAAGAATCACAACAATAAGTAACACAATAAGATAAAGAAGTTTAGGCCTTAAAAAAGGCCAATGATGCAAAGACAAACATATAGAAGGCTCAAGAGATGGCCTAGAAAGTCCAAGAAGTTTCCACTACACAACAACAAGTTCAAGAGGAAAAAGAGAAGAAGGAAAAAGAAGAAGAAAAATGACAAGAAGATACAGTAGACTAGGTGCAATAATAAATAGAAGAAGCTACCATGAAGAAGAAGGAGGAACATGATGAAGCCCTACAACAAAAACAAGCATAGGCACAAGCATAAGCCTAGGTGTAGGCCCAAGTTGAACAAGAACAAGAACAAAAGAATAGAGTAAGAAGGAAGACCAAGAGAAAAAGCAAAAAGAAAAAGAATATGAGATAAAGATGAATCTAAAGAGAAAAAGAAAGAATAGGAAGATAAGACAAAGAAAGAGGAAGAGGACAAGAGAAGAGAGGACGAAGAAAATAAAAATAAGCAAGAAGAAGAGGAGGAGAAAAAGAAGAGGGAGGAAGAAGAAAGGAAAAATAAATAAGAGGAAGAAGTTAAATAAAAAATATTTGAGGATGATGTGTAACAAGCTAAGATCACAATAGAGGCCAAAATACAACAACAAGTATCAATCATGATGCAGGCATAAATGTAGTCATCACAACTTCCACTAGGAGGTGTATGGCTCTAGGATGTTCCCTCAGTCACTTCTTGGTACACCACCTTTTTCCTTTTGATAGCCCCTATGCCATGTCAATATCTTAAAATAACCACAAGCATAATAGCCACTCTTCTATTCAAGTAGGAGGCCTCTTTGGATGTCTCTCACCTACCTTTGAAGAAATAATTGGAGGGTTCCAAAATATTCCAAGAGCCTATCGTACAAAAGGCTACCTCCCTAAAACAAGAGCAAGATGAATAAAAGGTAGAGAATGTGGAACTTAGGGCTCACATACACGAACCAACAAAGATAATTGAAGACACTTACCTAACCTTGGCCTCTCGAGTCATAGGGGAATAAGTCATGTCAGACCACAACCAACTCAAGACCTTGGTCACAAATCTCGAAAAAGACTAGTGCATAATGCAATAACTTTGTGTATATAATAAATTGGGATATAATTTGAAGACTAACACCATGACTTTGATTACTTTCCTGGAGAAGTATTAAATTATTATTTACATCACATCCCTACAAGCCCATCATATCATAAGTAGTATTTTGGACTAGAAGCAACAACTTGATAATGCACTTTCCATCTCCAATGTAGACTTCATTGAAGTTAACACAACTAGCATAATAATGCATAGCCAAACTATCTCAACTGATGAAACTGACATTGCTCTCTAACAATATTTCAATGTCAAGGATAATTTTTTATGAATGACTCTTGAATTGGCAATAATACCTTATTTTAATAAATTTCTTGCTTATTATTAGAAAAAAATAAAGAAGAAACTAAGTATGGTTATGGTTGAAAAAACTTGATTGATAGTGCATGCATTGAATCAGAAGAGCTCTTCTTTAGCTTATGATGATGACCTGTAGATAAGGAATCACTAGAGAAAACTTGTTTGTTAGATAAATATTTGGGTGGATTGCCTAACGATATCTAGATCCTAGAAGCAAAAGCTTCCTTAGGGGCTATCAATCCACACATTCTTAAATAATTAAGTTTATAAATAGAAAATAAAGGTAGTTACATCAATAATCAAAAGGTACTAAAATTGAATACAAAAATGCTTGCTTATAAAATAGACTAGGAATGATTAAATTAGTGATAAACTTATTAATACTAGGGTGAGGGGGTGGGGATATACTTCAAAAGATATAAAAAGGGTCTATGAACAGGCAAGAACATAGAAAATTAGGTTTGATTGGGTATCGGTATGTGAAATTAGCTTGTTGGTTTTTACTAACATAGTGACCGTTAGTGGTTTTAATGACCATCAATGGTTAAGGTGATCATTGATGGTTGATCTAACCATCAATGGTTTTAAATACTGTCTATGGTTAAGGTAACCATCGATGGTTATTGTGTCTGAATATGGGTTGGTAAAAGGCTAGTTAATGAAATCCAAAATATGGATTTTGAGAGGTGGGTAAGACTTGGGTTGATTACAAAATGTAAATAAAATAAATGAATGCTAGGAAATAAGTACTTGTCTTACTATAAGTTGATTGGGTGGATGGTTGACGCAGTTAACTAGTTGGTGGAATCTAGCTCAATTTTGATAGAGTAATAGTGCTTAAGAGCTTGGTGGAGAGATGATAACAAATTGGCTCTCTGATATGATTACTGGATTGCTAGGTTATTGATATCAATTTACCTATAAGAAAGGAACTCCTAGATGCATAAATCACAATTGTAGATATATTTCACCTCTTTTCTCCTCTCTTATAGGCAAGGCAAGAGAGTTGCAATAACACATGAACTGGGCCTTCCAAGTTTAACTTGTCCATGCAATAACTCACAACTGGAATTCTATGAGCTATTTTTAGAAAATAAAGGTGGGTGACTTGCATGTTAGCTATTAAGGAGGTTCACCTTGACCATTGACAGTCAAGTGTCAAAAGTTAAAAAGGGTTAAAAGGCTAGGTTGAGCTAGTTAAGTCAAACTAACTATGGGTTAGCTTTGTCAAAGGTCGAAGGGTTAAATGGTCCTAAGGGGGTCCTAAGGTAGTCTAGGTGGTATTTTGACATTTAAAATTTTAGTGTGTGTATTTAAAGTGTCTACATTTTCCCCTTTTTTATTGTGCAATTTGAAATAAATGAGTTTCAAAACAAAAACCAATTACTAGTCAAAGGTCTAATTACCCTAACTATGGGAGGAGGTATTCCCCCTCAAACTAAGTTTTGATGAGGAAAAATAAAATTGGGTATGGGTTTGTTAAGAAGTATATAGTGCATCACTAGGTGGTGATAAAAGGGTTGGGCATTTGAAACGTAAACATGTTCACAAAATATGGCTAAGTGTGATAGTCAAGATCCCACACAGACTAAAGTTACCAATGTTGGTAAAAATAAGGTTAGTTTTAGAAGTATAAATGATAGGGTAATCAGTCCACAATGTTGGTATTAACTAATTAGGTTACTCTATGAGTCTTCTAGATAGGGTTGGTACTTTTGTAGGTATTTGAGGTAGGAAGTGCTCCCCTAAAAAACACAAATGGTCTAGTCATGCACTAGGTGGTACAAATGCTAATGGTTAACATGGAAACAATGGTCAGTCTGGTAAAAAAGACTAAGCAAGGTTGTTATAAAATATGTAAATATATTGGGTAAAAAATGGCCATCATCAAGGTGGATGTGTTCTAATGGTTGGTTTTAGAAGGGTAATCTCCAAAAGTTCAAGTTTGGTTTATGGGAGATTAGGTGATCTCCAAGGTAGGACACTTAGGTTAGGTGCCTGAAAAAGTTTTAAAAATGGGATCTCCTCACCGTATATGGTCAGGGGTCCTAAAGTCAACCATTGGTGGTCACCTTAACCATTAATGGTTAGGGGGAAACCCTAAAAATCCAAGGATAAAAAGTGAAAATGAAATTTCATTTTCACTTTCAACTTGTTTGACTCCATATTTTTTGTACAGTCTGGTGATTGATTAATTTGGAGTTTTGTTGAGAAGTTGGACTGATTGGTTTTTTAAGGTGGTGTTTGGTGATTGGTTAAGCATGAGACCTAATATGTAAGGTGAATGAGGATGTAGATGAGTAGCAGGATGTGGGCTCTGACCTCAAAAAAAATGAGGAATGAGGTAGGTGATGTGGTGAATTTTTAGATTAGTTGATTTGGTTAGTTGATAGTTGAACTTGTGGTATGTTATGGTTGTTTGGGAAATTAGGTTTGGGAGTTTTGCCGTAGTTTAGGTTTTGGGTAAAATTGGGAATTTAGAAGATAAAATTTAAATTTCATGTAGGATTCTAGTTGGGGTTGGGTTATAGGATAGATTTAAGTAGATTAGCTATTTAATTTTTTATGTTTTAGTTGTGTTTTAGGTATGGCTAGTCTTAGTGTTTCACCACCAATGGTCATACATAGTGATCATCATTGGTTAGCCCCAATTATCAACGGTCAACCTAGAAGTCAATGGTCAAACACCAAGAGTAATAAGGTTTATAGAACCATCGATGGTTAGTCTAACCATCGATGGTTGAACACTGATGAAAAAATATTGGCTGGACCATAAATGGTTCAGGTGAATTATTGGTAGTTGAGTGTTGTTGGGAGAGGGTTTTAAAAGGATGTAAATGCATGGTTTAAAATGTTTTAAAGTGGTATGGTTAAATGAAAGTATGTGTAATTTTAAGGTAGGTGATGTTCAAAAATGAATAATGTGTTGGGTTGAAAGTTGATTTGATGTTTTAGGGATGGTGTTATAGGTTAAGAGAGGATGTTAAAAACTTTTTTGGTTAGGGTAGATGTTTTATGAAAAAATCATTAGGTGTTGTTGTAATAGGTTAAGATAGGCATTTAAATGTTTGTGGGTGAGGTTTATTTTAAATTTCTATAGATAATGTTGTAGATGGTTTTGGGTTGGTTTGAAATAAGTTAAAAGAGGTGGATCTAGGTTGATAATGAGGTCAATTTGGAAATGAGCAATGGTGACATGTGTTAAATTTGATTTTTTTAGGCATGAGACTAGATCTAAAAGAGGGATCAAGTGTTGAGGATATTCATTGAGGTCCATGGAAGGATTATCAATGGTGATTGGACACATATGGAGGAGGTTGTCTTATGATCTATGTGATATTATCAGTGTTTTTTTGAGATATAGAAATGATAGTGTCCCTCATTGATAGATGGGATCCAACCACTAACACCTCCTTACTACCGATAGGAGAGATTACATTCTTGCTTCTAATTTGAGGGGAGCCTATTTACTATATTGAGAGTGAGGAGAGGGATGAGAAGATGGAGCTACTGTATGGTGAGGATCGAGTTCATGTCAGGTTTCATTTAGGTGGTTTTGGTTATAGGTCACTGGACCAAAGGGATCTAGATGAGAGATGGTCGATGATGATGATGATACTGGTGTCCTATTTTATATTTCTAAATTCAAGTAGTGGACACTTGACTATCTACTACAAGGATTATTGGTAGAGATGTTGCTTAGGAGGACTATGTTTAGGTGGGGACCAGTCTTACTAGTTCAGATATATAAGTAGTTTTGGGAATTTAGAGCTCATAGAAAATATGGGATCGGTGTTAGATTCATGATTCATTGCTAGGAATATGAGTATATTCAAGTTCTAAAACCCTTAGAGCTGCCATGGGATGTCTATGCATAGGTAGGTTATAGAGTTTGTTTCTTGAGATGGAGGGGAGATTATGCTTTGATAGGTGTTGGAAGAGGTGTCAGAGACATTGACTAGTTTCGATATGTGTTGGAGGTTTTGGTTGTAGGTGATGTGGTGTGGAGACCATATATGGCCTGGCCTAGGTGGGCCCTCTATAGTTATCATACTCTATCTTTATAGAGTTAGAGATGGATATATGGGTAAAGAGAGGGGGAGACATAAATTATCCCCTTTGATTGAGTTTAGAGGTAGTTTGGTCTTATATAAGGGATTCCTAGTTCATTATCTAGATATAGGAGGGAAGATGTAGAGTTTTTGTTACCAGAGCCATAACTAATGAATGTAATTTTGGACCATGAGGAGCTACCCATGAGAATAGGGATAAATGATGGTAGTTTTGTTGATGGCTATGTAGGATTGTACCAAGCCTGATATGTAGTAGCTAATTTTGGATGGGATGATGTAAGTTAGCATGATATGGATGTGGATCCTATTGGAATATTAGTATAGGGTGGTGGTTAGGGTGGATAGGCAAGAGCAGCACTGACAACTATACAGGCCCAGATTACAAGTTTACAAAGATAGGTGGTTGCATTGTAGGGCCATATTATCACTTTACAGGGTCAAGTTATCATGTTAACAAGAGAGAGAGAGAGATAAAGCAAGGATCTCCCTTAGCTTAGTGAGTCAGGATAGAGATACACTAAGGTAGAGGGTAGGAACGGTGGTAGTATCAGTAGGGGGACCACCTAATATGATCTTAATGACATGGTACTTAGCCATAGTTGAGGAGTTAAGATACTATGAGGCTATAGTATTGGTACAATGTCCATAAGAGCCAAGATATGGAGAGTACAAGGCTAGTTTGGTAGGCGGTCTAGTTGTGGCTGCACTAAAATAGTGGGCCTCTATAGTGAGTGGACATATAGGCATCTTAGGAGGACTAGCACTAGATGGTATTGCAGGTGGAGGATCATGAGGGGCCAGTGGTAGTGGTGCCCTAGGGGCATGATATATGACATGATATATGTACATGTTATTAATTTTTGATGTTAGTATACATGCTGATGATGTGATATATACATGAGAAAGAGAGATGATATACATTTATTACATGTATTATTTATGTGTACATATTTTGATGTTTATTTGACTCACGAGCTATATATGTGTGATATTTGTTTATTGCCCATGCTCATGGTGTATGATTTTCATTTGGTGCTTATTGTTTATGATGTGATGTTTACATTTCCTATGGATTATGCATATGCTATGGTTGTGTAGACACTGATATATGCTTAGCTAGGCATGAGCTGGTTTTGGTTTGTGGTATGCTTCTTGATTACTTACGACATGCTGATTTTTAATGAGTATTTTGGATTTCATTATTTTTATACCTATGGTGAAAAATGGTTGATTTTTTTAAATTCTTATGGATGTGATTATCATACATGGTATGGTTATGCTTATATTTGTTTTTAATGTTCATGATAAAACATATGAGGTAGTTTAATTAAAAATACTAGATGGGAGAATAAAGAATATAATCAAGATACAAATGCCATAATTAAAATATCAACTAGTCATGATAGGATAAGCAAAGAGCATGGTGCTTCTTCATCGACAAGAACTAAAATAGAACTAAATTTGGATTGGATTAATGAACATAAGCCCTTCAAAGGCTTCACATGAGTATTCGTTAGTTGGTTAAAAGGTGTCTTGGCCACATAATGTTAAGTAAGCTCAGAAATTCCTTGCTTATAGGGGAGATGGGTGAAAAATGGAACCTTCTTGCTAGACTATCATACCTCTTTGATAGGTGTCCAAAGAGTTAGTGTAAATAAGTCTATGCCAAGCTAGAGTGTAGACTAATCAATGTGAGAAGACTACTTATGAAAGCTAATTGTAGATTCCAATTTATTATGTTTCCTAAGAGATGATTATAGATTTTGAGATTAGTTTGGTTTTGTTTTGATTGTGATAAGGGGTATCTTACTTTATTGATGTCTATGGGAAGCTGATTGATGTAGGAAGATTCCAAGAAATTGTTATGCTTTAGACAAATCCTTTACTTATCCATCCTTCAAGGGAGTGGTCTAAGTTTATATGATTTTTTTGATGCTCTTGGTAGTTTTCATTTGAGGGAGAAGTCAACCTTATTTTGGAAAAGTTTAAATAGAGTTTCAATATCTATCCTTCAAAGGAGTAGTATACGAATGCTAAGAATGACCCATGATTGCTAATGATTGGGATGGTATAATTTTGATTTCTTTGATTTTACTTGACATAGAAATTCTTAGGTTGGCTTAGTGGTTCACATTTATGGAGGAAAAACCAAGGGAACAAGAAGTTTGGTTAGATGTAAAGAGGCTTAGGTAACAATGATCATGGGGATCCATCCTAAAAGGGGTGGAAAGTACCATAAGAACCATGCCATGGGTAAAGCCATGGTACCCATTGTTTAAGATTAGGATATGACTATGATGGATAATCACATTATTCATTTTTAATTGATTTCCCCTAAAATAGAGAGATGAATGTGGGTGGATAATAAGGAATGAGCTTAAGTTAAACAAAAAGTAAACCTGATCCTTCTTAACAAAAGAATGGACATAGATATGAAGTATTGAGGGGATCAAGCTCTAGGTGGCCTTTGAGAGAAGATAATTGATGGGCTCTTGATCCATACTTGTGGGTTTTGATATAAGGTCCAAACCAATTGAAAAAAAACTTTCCCTACTTACTTTTCTCCATATTAGTGACATATTGATTTTCCTTTAGGATGAGGTCTTTGATATTAAATTATTACACTTTAAGGTGTTTGTTATAGGAATATTTGATATGATATTGGTATAAATGGAGGTGGGTGAGGGCCACTAGATGACACTCATCAAGCAGCTCTGGTTGGGCTAAATGATACTAATGATAATCACTCTAAAAAATGAGATTTTGTAAAGATATGTGAAGAGAGGGGATTTGGACTTCTAGAGGCAAGATGAAATCTACTCCAAACACAAGAGAAAATGGGGGTAGCACCTATATGGGTTCTAATGCTAGTATGTTATGCCCAAAAGGCAAAGGGGATGTGTAAATGCCAATCTTGACCTGATTCATTGACCATTTTAGTTAGCATGTTATTAAGGGTTTTGTTAGAGGCTCCTGCATGTCTATTCACTTGAGGGAGATAAGGTGAGGAGAAACTTAACTTAATTTTGAATACATCATATAAACCTTGGACTTACTTGTTCTTAAAGTATTTACCATTATCAGTGATAATCTTATGAGGAACAATGAAGTAGAAGATGATATGATGGTTGATAAAGTTGATAATCTTCTCTAATTTGGTTGAGACTAGATGAATAGGCTCTACCCACTTGGTAAAATACTCTATCATAGTGACAATAAAATGGTGTCACTTTGAGGAATGGGGATTAATTTACCCAATGAGGTCTAGACCCCATTGTGAAAAGGTCTATAAAATGGTAGAGACTCGAAGGCTATGGCTATGTGCATTATGTAAATTAGTATGTTGTTGACACTTAACACACTTTTTCACATAAAAATAGTAGTCTTGGTTAAGGGTAGGCTAGTAATATTTGAGATAGAGGATGCACTTAGCTACAATGAGGCCACTAAAGTGACCCCTATGAATATCATCGTGCATTTCCTTGATAGAGTGAGAGGCTTCATGACTACGTAGGAAACAAAAGAGGAGGCCATCAAAGCCAAGTTTATAAAGAATTCATCCCATAATGGTATAGAATGAGGCACTTTGAATAAATGATCTTTGAGTATTCTTAGAGAGGATGAAAGGAACTATGCCAAGGTTAAGGTAGTTAAAGGTTTGCTGATACCAAATGTCAAGTTGGGTCTCCTCCACATTAAAAATGGTGGGAGAATCTAGTTTAACATCGGAAGGTTGGGTAAGTCTCTAGAAAATGATAGATATCTTAGAGTTTGAGGGTGCATATGGTACCTAAGAGGTAAGGGAAGCCATGGTGTCAATGAAATTGTTGGTATATCATGAGGTTGACTAGATGTGGTAGTGCTCAAGTGATGCTAAGGGTTCATCAATTAGTTTTTTTTACTATCGAAAACATCATTCTTATATTGGTAAGAGTCATTGATTTGATTGACCACAAGTTGGTAGTCACCAAAGATATTAATTCTTTTGACTCCCAAGGTTAAGGCAGTCTAAAGGCGTATCACTAGGGTTTAATACTTAGCCATATTATTGGTATATTCAAAATCAAGATTGAAGGACAAAGGGATGTTCATAATCAAAGGGGATAAGGATGATAGCATATCCCCCACCATTTTGACATTTTGATTCATCAAAGACCATGGTGACATGATGGGTAAAATATGTTTGAGAGAGGGTCATGATGGAATTGTTTGAAAACTCAAGGGGAGGGGGTTGGTTATCTATTAAAGGTGCCTTGGCCAATTGGTCAAAAATGACTTTACCCTTAATTAAATTCTACTAGAGGAACTCAAGATCAAACTTTGATAAGATCATGAGCCACTTGGCCATATGCTAGTTTTGATATGGCTTGAAGTGCATGTACTTGAGAAGGTCGATGTTGGTTATGACATAGGTTTTATTGTTAAGAAGGTAGTGGAAAATTTTGGTGGCCACGAAGACTAAATCCAAGAAAAGCATCTCAGTATGGGTGTACTAAGTCTTATACTCTACAAGCATGCAACTAATGTAATATACAACTTTATCTCTATGTTGTTCATTATGGTGAGCCAACATTGCCCCTAAATAATGGTCAATGGAAGAGATATAAAGGTAGAAAGGTTGATCATCCTTGGGAGGGGGGAGGATAGGTAGTGATAAAAGGTACTCTTTGAGTGAATCAAAGGCCTTTTGATAGTAGTTATTCCACTTGAAAGAGACATCCTTCTTCAGAAAGTGGTGGAAAGGCTGACACCAATTCAAAAGCTAGGAAATGAAATAATGAATGCACTGAAGCTTTCCCTATAGGATACAGAGTTACTTGAGGTTGGTTGAAGGAAGCATGTCTAGGATTACTTTGATTTCCTAAAAGGAGACAATGAAACCAAGCATCTTTATTTAAAAGACCCCAAAAATGCACTTCTTGGGTTTAAGATGGACATGATAGTGGATAAGCCATTCAAAGATGATTTTGAGGATGGCTAAGTGATCCTTTTGGATATTTGATTTTTTGAGAAGATCATCCACATAATCTTCTACAATATTATGGATAAGATCATGGAATATGTAGGTCATGGCATGTTGGTAGGTTGCACTAGAATTATTTAACCCAAAAGGCATGACTTTATAGTAGAAGGTCCCCCATGGGCTGGTAAAGGTAGTTTTATGCTAATATTCAAGGTGATTAACATCTGATTATAACCTGAGAATCTATCTATGAGAGATAACATCTCATGTTTGACTGTAAGATCAATACATTGGTTAATGTTGGGTAGAGGAAAGTCATCCTTGGGGTAGGTATAATTGAGGTCATGAAAGTCCTCAGAAATGTGTAGTCCCCATGTGGATTTAGTGATAGGCATAACATTTAAGAATTATTTCTAAACAAGTTTTCGCTTTTCACATTCAAAAGGAAATGAGAAACTAAGATAAAATGGCCTAGGGTTAGATGTTACCTGGATGAGGTCTTGCACACCAGATTCAGATGACAGAAGGAACTCCTCTTTGGTTGTGGAGGATGACACCTGTAGAAGAAAGGGACTCAAACACAAAAGTTGTTAGATGACTAGAAAGTGGACTGCCAAGCAAAAGCTTGGTCTTAGAAGTGCAAAGACTTCTTGGAGGATGATAGTCCACTGATAAAAAGTAGAATATAGTCAAAAATAGAAATGATAAAGATAGAATGAAAGAAATGAAAGCAAATGCATACTTGTTTGTAGCAATCTATCTTGCATAGTCGCTGACATCGGTGGTTCTGCCGGCATCGGTCAAGGAAGGTCACTGACGTCGGTTTGTCTGCTGACGTCGGTAGGGGCAATGGTCGAGGTCAGTCGGGGTAATGGCTTGGGACAAGTTTCAAGTCTAGTTTATAATCTACAGAGTGGTCTGAGATTTGGTTTGAAAGTCAGAGAGCCTATTTGGAGGTTAGAGAGCCTATCTGGAGGTCTATGTAGGGTTGTAAGGCAAAAAATATGGTCTGAATAGGGGACCAGAGAGAGGACAGGGTGACAGGGAGACAGGGATTAGAGAAGGCCTTTCAGCCTCTCAGGGAAGGGCAGGTTGGGTCTGGGAAGTGGTTTGCTTAATAGATGAATTCAAATAAAAATTGAAATGAAAAACAAAGAAATACTTATCTCCTGCTTGCTAAAGGAGTGAAGGAGACCTATTGCTGATGCTATTGACAGACCTATAATGCCTTTGATCTCATAGTCTGGAGCTATTCCTGCAGAGTACCTATAGTTGGTGATGTTTGTTGTGTGAGAGGGAGAGAGAGAGAGGTCGAATGCCAAGATGCAAGAGAGTTCACGTTCACAGGGGGGCAACAACAAATGTAAAAAACTGGTTTTAAAGGAAACTGATGCTGGTAGAACTGCCGATGTCAGCTGCATAATGACCGACATCGATGGCCAAAGAATGGGGATAGAGGCTAATTTTAGCCTTCTGTCTATTCTTACATGCTGCCAGGGTCAAATGGCATAGGAAAATGGTCGAGAGGGGCTTAAATGAGTGCAAGAGGAAGGGTCAAGATGGGATTTGGGTCATTAAGGCTTGGAATGAGGTGGGGGCATCCAAGGAGAGGAATCTGAGGTGGCATGGGTGAAGTGGCAAGGGGGATTTTAGATTAAAATAATTGATTTTTATTTTAATCTAATAATTGAGTGGGCTAGGACTTGGGTTAGAAGGTGGACCAAGGGGACCAAGGGGGGAGGAGGACCAAGGGGTAGACATGATTTCGGTGTCTACATTTGCCCCTTTTTGTCTTGTTGGTTGTTCTTGATGAACTTTAAGACAAAAATAGGAGTTGGTTGCCCCAGGTATGGGATGAGGTGTTCCCCCCTCAAAGCAGGAGTCAAGGGAAGGGAACCTAAGATCGAGTGTCAATTTAACAGAGAGATGGATAGAGAGGGTGAAGATCAAGTGTGAACGTTGTAAAGGGTGAGAGTGCAGGTGTACCACACCACATGATAGGTAGGCCAAATTATCATGGTCAAAGGTTGAGGAGTGCCAGAATTGAAATAACTGAGCCCCAGCATGTAGTCATAGCTGATTGGGTTATTTAATCCAAGCTATAGCTCCAATGGGTCATCATGTTCCAGGTATCCCAGGCTCAAGAAGTGCTCCTAGAAAACATGAAAAAAGGCACAAGTAGTAGGGATCAACTTGCTCGCGATCCAATACTTGTGAGGGTCAGTGACAATTTGCTAACTAGGCATGAGGTAGTAAAGGCAATCAAAACATCCAAGGCAGAGGTGTCTTGAAAGTGGTCAGAGGAGATAAGCGTGATCTCCAAGGTTGTGGTCGAGTCAAGCTATGGTAAAAGTGATCTCAAGTGTGCCCCAAGAGGCTAAGATGATTTCTGCTGTGAAGGCGGGCTGATTGGGGGCATGATTTTGGGCATTGTGAAGAAGAATTTAGAGGGTTGAAGGATGCCAATGTCATTGGCCCAAGGGGTCTAAGGTCAACATAAATCTACCGATGTTGGTGGCCTAGGGCATGCTGATGCCGACGTCAGTGGACTGCCAAATCCAACAAAATTGGATTGGCAGCCCACCAAAAGTCATTTGTGATTGTTTGACTGAGAGAAAAAAGGGCTCTAGATTGATTGAGTGTGATAGTGACTTATTATGAGTGCATTAGCGGTGTGAGGTGTTAGAGTGAGATTGGTGGAAAGAGTGAGTGGGTTGGAGCCGGAGAGGAGGTTGCAGAGTCAGTTGTGGGCCAGCAGGAGCTTGCAAATAGAGAGATGTAATGGAGATGGTAGAGGGTAGTAGAGGACTTGTGGGAGGTCCACTGCCAATGGCACCCATTGTGCCACCATGCCGACATCGACAGGATGAGGTAGGAAGCTTTGTGAACTCAATTGGTTTGGTTTTAGTTTTGTTTTTGTTTTTGAAATTTTGAAGTTTTTAGCTAGAAATCAAGGGGGAGGGATAGATAAGAGGGTGGGAAGGGCAGGTAGGTCATGCTAGGGTGATTTAGGAGTGTTTTGGGGGTAAATGGGTGGTCAAAGGGGGAAGCCCTAATTTTTAGGGTTTGCCCTGTTTAGTTCTTGGGCCGAACCAATCATCGGCATCAGTGGATTCACTGGCATTGGCCAACTATCAGTCGGCCTTGGTCACTTGCCTATCGACGTCAGTCACTATGTGACCAACGTCAGTTATGTAAGTGCCATCATCAGCACGTGAACTGATGTCGATGGCTGCCTGGTCTGAGAGAGTTTATAAAATTGCCAAGTTAAGGGGTCAAAGCTGCGCCAAGGGCTTCTCGAGTGTCAAGATAGCCATAGACAGTCAGGTAGATGGTCAAGTAGATAGATGAAAGGGAAAATGGGTGAGCTAGGTCTCCCAAAGGGAAAAAGAGTCATGGGGATTGGTAGTCATGTTGACATGAGTTTGACTATTGGATGCAGGTGAGGTAGATGCTGATGCTGCGAGATCGATTGCCGACATTGCTGATGTGGATGCATCGAGACATCACTGAGGAGGAGTGGGCTCATATGAGTGCAGTGGAACTTGGCAGGTTGCAGTGATACTGTCGAGTGGTGAGGGATGTGAGCATGATGGTGGCTCTGATTGAGTGGTGGGATCACTCCACCAACACCTTCCACTTGCTGACAGGGGAGATGACAGTCACAATCAAGGATGTGTACCAGATTTTGCAGTTACTGATTATTGGGGCAGAGTTATATGCGTGCTCGAGAGAGGTGCATGATATACACATGGTGACATTGTTTGGTGAGCATGTGGCTGAGGTGAGCTACCATTCAACCAGTTTTGCGTATGAGCCCCTCTATGCTATAGATGAGGATGCAGATCAACTGGCAATTCTGATGATGATTGGTATCACAGTCTATGCACTACTAGATGCAGAGGGAGGTAGGTTTCTAGTCATTATGACCAAAGTTTTGATGGACATGATAGAGTAATAGATAGTGTTTGCCTAGGCACCCGTCTTTTTGGCCCAAGTATACAGAGAGTTATGGGGCATCAGTCAGTGGTGGTGATATAGACTGTGTGTAGGCCACCTTCTGTACTGCTGGGCATATGAGCATATTGTGGTTACCCGACCTCTCGGCCTCCCAGTGGAGATCTAGGCTGGGTTCAGGGTTGGATTTAGGTGATGGCACGAGATCATGGCTTAGATGTGCATGGACAAGGTAGTCAGAGATATCAACTACTACAGAGGGGTACTGGAGGCCCTGATCCCAATAGATATCATCTGGAGACCATACTTGGTATATCCAAATTTTATAGACTAGGGAGAGTAGCTTGTTGGGGTGTAGAGTTTTAGATGGGTTAGGGGTAGGCGACCTAGCAAGCTCGAGAGAGTGATAGTGGAGAGAGTGCAGTGCCAGTATGGGCTACTACAAGATGTGCCGCTCACGTTCCCACTGTATAGATGGGATGATATAGAGTCACCACTCCCACTACCAGAGGAGATAGAGGGGCTAGATTTTGAGGAGCTACTAGTAGGACTTGGGATAGTAGATCTAAGATGCACAAGGCCTATACGACATGGTGGGCAGGGTAGTACATAGGGATATAGGCAGGAACATAGCTTGATCTATAGGTAGTGATCAGAGAGTGGGATGTAGCTCGATAGGAGAGAGATGTTGTCAGATAGGAGAGGGATGCTGCCATCCAGGAGAGGGATGTAGCACGAGGATGGGTGACCATTTTGGAGAGCCAGGTCATAGGACTACAGGGGTAGGTGGTAGGGTTTCAAGTTTTGGCAGGATAGGTGGCTGCACTGATAGGGTAGATCACCATTTTACAAGGGCAGTTGGCCATAGCCCAGGCACAAGCATTGGTAGGATAGGGTTTGATTAAACATCCACTTCAACAGCCAGTTCAGTCAGCATTAGTGCAGTTAGCTTAGCCTTAGCCACAGGGGTCAATTCAGGGTGTAGTGTCAGGATTGATGGGTCTACCGTAGACTGTGCCTATATCTAGGTATAGGACTACTTTGGCTGAGATCGCCTATTATGGGGGTGCTATTATGGAGTTTCCTCAGATACAATGATACTCAGAGATGAGAGAGGAGCAGAGCCATCAGAGATTGATGTCCCGTGTGACTACCTCAGGTTCCCATAGATGGTGACGAGCAGAGGGTGGGGACGATACAACATCTTCATGGCCACCGCCACCACTGCCACAACCATAGCTTTGAAGCTTAGATTTTGATTATTTTGATGTATATACTAGCCTGCAAGCTGATGATGCGAGATGTACGATATTTTTTTTTTGAGAGAGAGAGATGTATAGATTGTGATGATTGTATAAAATTTTGAGATATATATATGATGAGATTTTTTTGGATCATGGATGTGTCATGGATGTTGTTTAATGTTTTTAGCATTTGATATTATGTGAATGATGCATGTTTTGATATTATGTTCATGATTATAATGTTATGATGACTAATGTGATGATGATAATGTTATGGTTAATGATAATGATGATGATGATGATTAATATAATGATGCTTTATGATAATGCTAATGATGAGAATGGTTATGACTTTTAGATTAGATGATGATGCTTAACGAGTATGTGATGGTGATATTTATGACTTGCAGATTATATGATGTGGATGTTTAATTTTTATGATGGTGATATTTATGTCATGACTATGATGTGAATGAAAAATGATTATGCTAATGATTGTGGAAATATGTGATTAGTTGTGATGTGATTGGCAGGTGACGAAAGAATGTGACAGAAGGAATGACCGAGCTAACCTCAGAAGACCCCATGTCAACTGAGTGCTACCTACATAGTCCCTATCCTAAGGGCCTCAGGAAATGTAATTCTCCCCAAAGGGAGGAAGGGTCAAAGTGGTTGATGGTCTTGGATGAGGTTAAGTCATGGTCAAAGGTAAGATAGTTTGTCCATCAGGTAAACGAACAAATGAGGGTGGTCGAGCTAACCCCAGGAGACGTCATGTCATCTAAGTGTTGCCTACATAGCCCTAGTTGGAAGGGCCTCAAACCAATGTAGTTTGAGCTGGTTGACAAGTTAGTTGATGATTGTTTTGGTCATGTGTTGAAATGATGAGGATAAGATGATGTCACAGCCTTTTCCATATTGTGTGATGGTGTATTCTATAACATTAGTTGAGGGGTCTTTCATCCCTAGCAATTTTCCATATTCGTGATGGATGTATGCTAAAAATGAATTGAGTCTATTTATGCTTCAGAAAGTAATGGTTTATGCTTAACATAAATTGTATGGTCGATAGTTTCCATGTGTATTGGTGTCCATAGAAACTATGTGAAATGGACTATGTCATGTTGGTGGTCTGAAAATGTTTGGGTTGGTTTGGTTTGAGAAAATGATTTGGTTGAATGTGACCAAAGTGTGAAAAAAAGTGAAAGGCAAATTTCTCTTTCATTGACACGGACCAGAATGACAGCATAGATAGGGGTTGTTAGAACCAAAAGCCCCATTCATGCATTGCGCCGTTGACCATTGGTTGTGTTAGAGAAGTAATCGAATCACTTTGACATTAAAGTGAGCTCAAAGTCCCTTGAGTAGGTGATGTGATAGGAGGAGAGGGTAACCCGTTTTAGAGCAGAGAGAACCTTGCCCCTTTTTATAGGAGACCCTGAGACGACTACAAGCCAAGTCCATGACCTTTTTTTTTTTAGCAGACTGATCAATGCGGGAAGTCTACATAGAGATGTCATTTTGCTTTGTAGTCAATTGTGAAGCTGATCGATGCGGGAAGCTTCTAAGAGAGTGTTGTTTGTAGCAAGATTTTAGTCATAGCCATCCTTCGAGGGAGTGGTCTATATTTTTGCTTTATATATTTTTGAGGTCTTTGAATAGCTATCCTTCGAGGGAGCAGTCTATTAGCTACATCAATGATAGTACATCTATCCTTCGAGGGAGCAGTCTCTCTTTTAGAGTTTGTGACCTTGGATATTTTGACATCTCAATTATTTTTTGACAGAATTTTGAGTCATAGACAAGACTATAGACGTTCAAGGGCTCCATTTTATTAGGACAAAGCATCCATACGTTATAAAAGTGTTATATAGGATTTGTTAAGGGGGATAGGGTTGAAAGGAATGAGGATTAAGAGGATGGGGATTGCTCAAGGGACGAGCTCAAGTTAAATGTCAAGTGGACGAGTACTCGACTAATAGTAGAATGGTCACAGATGCAAGGCATTAAGAGGCTCAGGTTTTGGCCGTTCGTCGAGAGAGGACAGACGATAAGTCCCTGACCCATACTTGTGTGTGATGATGAAAGGTTCGAGCCAATTAGGGGAAATTTTGCCTCATTTACTTCACTCCATATTGGTCACATGCTAATTTTCTTTGAGGATGAGGTCGCCGATGTTGAAATCTCGTTCTCACAAATTTTTGTCATAGGCTTGCTTGATGCAATTTTGATAGACATAGAGATGGTTGAGGGCAGCAAGATGATGTTCATCAAGTAACTCAAGTTGAGCCAAGCGATCTTGATGAAAGTCATCATTAGTGAGAATGTCATGTAGAGAGATGCATAGAGATGGGATCTGTACTTTGAGAGGTAGGACAGCCTCTATTCTGTACACTAGAGAGAAAGGGGTAGCACCTGTAGAGGTTTAGATGTTAGTGTAGTAGGCCCACAAAGTGAAGGGAATGTGAATATGCCAATCCCTTCCAGTGTCGTTGACCACCTTCATGAGAATTTTAGTCAAGATTTTGTTGGAAGCCTTGGCCTACCTATTTTCTTGTGGGTAGTAAGGCGAAGAGAAGCTGAGCTTGATGCTAAATGAGTCATAGAGTGTCTGGATGGTTTTGTTTTTGAATGACTTGCCATTATCGGTGATGATTTTGTGAGGGACACTGAAATGATAGATGATGTGGGTGCTGATGAAGTCGACAATTTTGTCAGCTTTTGTGGAGATGAGAGGAATGGCTTCCACCCATTTAGTGAAATACTTAGTGGCAGTGATAATGGACTGATGGCAAAGAGACGAGTGAGGGTTAATCTCACTGATGAGATCTAAACCCCACTATGAAAAAGGCCAAAAATCTTGAGCAACTTGTAAGGCATGGCTAGGGAGATAAAGCAAGTTAGCATGCTACTGACACTTGATGCAACACCGAACATAGTCGCTACAGTATTTATGAAGAGTGGGTCAATAATAACCCAGGCGAAGGATGCGCTTGGCAACCGAGTTCCCACTGAAGTGTCTACCACAAATCTCGTCATGGACTTGTTTAATGGCATGAGATGCTTTAGTGGAGGTTAGACAACAAAGAAGGAGGCCATCGAAGCCTCACTTATAGAGAAGACCCCCTAGCATGGTATATCAAGCCATGCATTTGATGAAAGCCCATCGTGCATTGCTAGAGAGATCAGGAGGGAAAAAAAAATGAGTCAAGTAGTCCACAAGTTGTTTATACCAAACATCCCGTGGACTAGAGTCTATGGTGTTGACATGGTTGATGTTAGTAGAAATGTATGAAGGCAATGGCACATGATGCACCGTGACATAAATCCTTAATGAAGATGATGAAGATGGAATATGTGAAGCGAGAGAAGCCATGGTGTCATCAAACTTATTTGTGGATCGAGGAACAGTCTGCAAGAGGTAATGGTCAAAAGAGGCTAGGAGAGTGTCAACACGATGCTTGTACCTTTGTAAAATTTCATTTTTGTAAAGATATGAACTGTTGACTTGATTGACGACAAGTTGCGAGATGTTGAAGATGTTGATGGTCTTGATGATTAGAGAAAGGGCGGTTTGAAGTCCCAAAATTAAGGCTTCATATTCAGCCATATTATTGGTACAATCAAAGTCAAGCTTGAAAGACAAAGGCATGGGCTCACCTTCGAATGGGATGAGAATGACTCCCGCACCCCCACCGAGTTGACATTTGGAGCCATCGAAGAACATGGTCATTTGATAGACGGTGTCATCAGTGGAAAGCGTGGCGATAGATTTGTTAGGGAACTCACACTGTGAAGGTTGATTATCAAGAAGAGGGGCATCTGCTAGTTGGTCAGCGATGGTTTGCCCCTTGATGGATTTCTGTTGGATGAATTTGAAGTCAAACTCAACAAGCAGCATGAGCCACCGAGCCATACATTGATTTTGATATGGCTTGGAATGCATGTATTTAAGAGGGTCAGTGTGAGTGATGACAAAGGTCTTGTGGTTAAGAAGATAATGGTGGAGCTTAGTAGTGGCAAAGACTAATGCCAAACAGAATTTCTCGATATGAGTATACCGAGTTTCATAGTTGACAAGTGTTTGGCTGATATAGTAAACCGCTTGCTCGTGGTGATGCTCATCTCGGTGTGTGATCATGGCACCTAACGAATGGTTGGTTGCTGAGATGTAAAGGTAGAAGGGCTGGTCATCTTTAGGTGGAATGAGGACTGGTGGAGAGACCAAATAGTGTTTGAGGGCTTTAAAAGCCTCTTGGCAGTCCTTATCCCATTTAAAGGAGATGTCCTTCTTAAGGAGATGATGGAAGGGTTGATAGCAGTCAGAAAGCTATGAGATGAAGCGATGGATGGACTAGAGCTTCCCTTGTAGACTGTGAAGCTGCTTGAGATTGGTCGGAGGTGGCATCTCTAGTATAGCCCATATTTTAGTGAGATCTATCTCAATGCCACGGAGAGAGATGATGAAACCTAGGAGCTTGCCTGAGAGGACCCCAAAGACACATTTATTGGGGTTAAGGTAGACATTGTATTGAAGAAGGTGAGAGAAGATGATGTTAATGCTGGCACCTCTGTCAATCATAACTTGCTTAATGCAGGTTTGATCAACATAGGCAGTGATGAAGAGAGTAGCATCCTGATCTTTTAAGTTAGATGTAGGAATTTTAGATCCGCTAAAAGTGATAGAGGCAACAGGGGATAATGAGTGGACCAGGGCAGCGAGTGGTTGGGGGTCCTCGGGTTAGACCTCCACTACCTATAAGGCTCTGATCAGAGCTTGATGATGTTGGGGTGAACTTTGGATGAGGTCATACAAGGTCATCTTCATGGGTGTCTGGTGAAGCTATTTTAACATAGAGTCATGGATTGCCCTTGAAGAAGAGGGTTGAGATGCACCAAGGATAGATATTTTAGGTTTTGGCAGTTGAGGTAGCTTGACAAAGGGATAGGTCTAAGGAATGGCAGCTTTTTCTTTTGCCTTATCCTTTTGTGACCTAGTGGTTATGTGGATGGTGTTAATTTCAAAGAGAGGAGGTGAAGGAGATGGAGGGGCCATAGTTTGTTGATGAGATGTCGATGTCGATGAAGAGGTTTGAGGGATATGGGAAGGTGTCGGGGGTCAGTTGATAGTGTCCTCAAGAAGGAGAGTGTCTTTCTCCATGTAGCGGCAAATGACGGCCTTGAGGGCACAATAATTCTTGATGTCATGTCTTGGTGTACGATGATATAGGCAAATCTTAGTATCGTCGAACCAGGAGGGCTTTGACCCGAGGGGTTAGAATGGCTTGATAGGCAGAAGGGTTATGCTAGAGGTCTACAAAAGTCAGTGTAATATCAAGGCATATGAACCCACCAAAGGGTCTATGCTTGTTGATGTGTGAGATGCTGGTGACTTTTGCTTGGGAGGTGTCGAAGGAGGTTTTTGTACCACCTTTTGGGTTGATGGTGCAGCCACATGCGGAGATGACACTTTCTTCGTGAGAGGTGCCAAATTTTTTAGAGAGGGTAGGCTTATGGTAGGCAAAATAAGTAGTGGAGGCAACTTGCTTTGGTTAGGGGTTGGAGTAGGGAGCACTCCTATTATGGTCAAGGGATGAGGGCCCAAAATGGAGGGCAATGTTGATGGAGGAGGAGGAGTTTGCTGCTGTGGTTTAGCAGTCTTCTTTGGTTTGGTTTGAAGACTACTATTGGTCAGGGCCTGGTCTAAGTCTACCTTCACTTGCGAATGAGTGAGGTTAGGGACAGGGTGAATGCCGAGTGACTTGATTGGTTTTGATGTGGTGGATGAGGGTTTTGGTTTTGATGTGGATGGTTGAGATTTTGAAGGTTTTGAGGTAGAAGTCTGGTCTTTATTGGAAGTTTTTGGAGATTTTGTCACGAGAGGGTTGGCGGCATGAAATGAGATGGAACGGGCAAGATGAAGAGCTGTGAGTCACTCCCATAATGACTGATGCTCCACTTCCCTTGAAGGGAGAAGTCCAAGTTTCTCCACTAATCAAGAAAATGGCTGAGAAGATGTCAGATGAGGCTTGGGTCCTCCAAAAGATGTGGATGGTTACAGGGCCAAAAATGAGGTCAATGTAGTAGTCTCAGACCCAAGGCATGATGAAGTCATAACATGTTCGTCTTTGGTCGAAGAAGGCAGAGAGACAAGTTCTTCCCTTGGTGGAGAAGGAACTAGAGAATGTGGCTCCTCAAGAGGGTAAAGGGCAGGGATGATTGCGCCCTCCACTTGTGGTTGAGGAGTAGGAAGGGTAGGGTCCTCCAAGGGTAGCAAGGAGGAGGATGGTAGGGCTAGTGGTGCCGATATGGTCGAGGCATCCTCCAATATAAGGGAAGTCGATGGAAAACTAATAGGAGAAGAAGGTTCATCCTCGTGTGATGGACTGATGGGTTGACTAACCTCTTGAGATTGTGAGAGAGGTTGGTCAGGGATGAGAGGTGAGGCCGTATTGACTGTGCGTATGTTATGTTCTTGAGTGTCATCAGTCATAGTCTGCACATTGTTTTGGGTAGGAGGAGGGTTGGGAAAGGGTTGTTTGAAGATGTCTATGCCTTGATTGGGTGGTGCATTTGGATTGTCTAGGATGAGGTCACCCTTATCTAGCATGTCTTGAATGATGTTTTTAAGAGTCTTGCAGTTGCTCATGTCATGGCCTTTAACACGGTGATAGTTGTAGAAGTCATTCTCCCTATACCACGCAGGGATGGTGCATGAGGGATTAAATTGTGGAGGCAATCAGATTTGGGGGAGATTGAGGACCCCCTGTTTGATAATTTTGTCCAGCACAGATGCGTATGACTCTCCTAGTGGAGTATACTGTCGCTGCACATATCTTTGCTAGAATTGCCGTGTGATACTTTGGGATGTGGATGGCTCGGGCTGGTTGGTTGAAGGTGAAGATGAAGGTCTAACGACTACAATGTTTGTTGATGCCTTAGATTTGGGATTAGATGAAGAAGGTTTAGAGGAAGAGTCATTGGACTTGGTATTGGGGTTTTTACTCTGCAACTTGACTTTATTCTCCTCGATGGCACGCAATTCAAGCTTCTGGGCCATCATGAAGGCTTCATCAAAGGTGCAGAATGTCTGAACCCGCAAGGTAGAGGAAATATGCTTGGCACACCCCTAAGAGAAAAGTTTGATGAGCTCGGTTTGGGGCAAAGAAATGGAGAACTGATTAATGAGGCCTCTCCAGTGAGCAACAAAATTGGCTATGGATTCATCCTCAAACTGCTAGATAGAATATAGATCTGTGATTGAGATCCTTTTGGTGATATTGATAGAAAAGTGGTCGAGGAAGAGTTGGGCTAGTTGGGTGAATGTGAAATGAGAATGGCTGGTGAGAGAGTTGTACCAGTCAAGAGCAGCACCAGAGAGGGACATGGGGAATGTGCGTAGAAGTAACACATTGTCATGGGCTATGAGATAACAAGCATGTCTGAATGCTTGTAGGTGCTGTTGTGGGTCTTCCTTAATATGGAAATGATAAAATTTAGGAAGCTCCCACTGACTGGGATTCGGCCTGATCGGGATAGAGGGATGAATGGGTTCATTGCAAATTTGCTCATATGAGAGGGCATTGCGTGAAACAAAAAAAGAGGTCTCAAGACTAGACATTTTGTCCATCAGCATTTTGATTAAATCAGCTGATGGATTAATGGGTGGAGTGCCCCCTAGGTTATAAGGTGCTTAGAAGGTATTAAGAGGGGCATATGACGTGGTTGGTTGCACTTGTGTATAGGCACAACATATGGGTAGCTAGTCATTGGGGTGGATGTTGAAGCCAAGGGCACTTGTGCTATGGGGTTGGTGGGCACAAATTGGATAGGGGCCGTCAAAGGTGGTTGAGGAGTGGCCACACTTGTTAAAGGGTAGGTAGTTACTCTTGTGTTGATAGGTGCAAGAGTAGGGGGATAAAGACCACTAGGTTTTAGAAAGGTGTAGAATTTGGTTGAGTAGTTTGAGGTTGAGGGGGTGCCGAAACCCCCATGGAGGTAGGTCTAGAAGGAGAGGCTAAATTTTGAAGATAGGACACGGTCGGGTTATTAGTCGAGGTGTTGGCTTGATTGTCTGTAGGTTGAATTGTGGATGCTGTTGATGTGATCATCATCTCGACTAAGGAGGTCAGCATCCCATAAATTGGGTTGCCAAAAGAGTCTCGCATTCGACTTCACACGAGATAATGTTGAAGGGATTTGACATTGAGGTCCAAGAATCTTTTGAAGTCTTCGTCCCCTTTAGGGACAATGGGAGATTGAGTCGGGGTCGGTCGAGTAGGAGTTCGTTCAGTCTCTGAATGAAACTCCATTAGGGGACTGGTTATGGATGGTGAAGGTGGAAGTGGTTGATGCCTCGCGTGGTCAAGAAGAGTTTTGGTTTGACTACGTGTCAAAACCAGTCAAAGTAAAAAGGTCAGGTTCTAGAAACTATGTTTTTTAGTTTCAGAAAACCAGGATGGATGCTGGATAGCAAGGAAGTCAGGTTTTTAAGCTTGCTATTTTGAGAAGAAATGTTTAGACAGTGATCGACGTCGGTAAAAAGGTCGATGTCAGTGGAACAAGTTGCCGATGTCAGTTAGATAACCGATACCGATGAAGAAAGTGGCTGACGTCAGTGGGAAAAATGATGTCAGTTACTGTGTTTTCTAGAAACTCAAAAAATTTAAAAGTTTTTGGAAAGAAGAAAACATCCTCACTAGCTCAAAAAACTAGATAAGAACAAAAAAATAGATGGAGACAGGCAGACCCTAAGTGTTAAATCCTAAGAATAAACTTTTAGAATCATGTTGGCTTATGCCTTAGAGTGTGTTGGGGAGGTTGGCTTGTAGAATGGGTCCTAGAAGAGGTATTCTAAAGTTGGTTTTGGGTTAGTTTCGGTGCTCAAGAGTCTGTGTTAGGTTCTGTACTTGGCCTGGTGCTGAGGAGCAAGCTCCCCTCACTTCACGAACCTAGTGATAAGCTGGGCCCGCTTAGCCAGTATATACTTCCCCTAGAGATTATCCTCTGCCAGAGAATAGAGTGGGCTTTTCCCTTGGTAGTGAAGTCCAAGTGGGATTGCCAGGATGGGTAAGGTATTTGCTGGGTGATGAAATCCCAGTCGAGCCTTGTCTTAGGTAAGTTTTGATGTTTGATTTGTGTAAGTGATTTGGTTATGTAACATAAGTGGACTACGATTAATTCATGATACAATTTTTAATTACTAGATGTGGACTAAGTATGCAGTCAAGAAGAAATGAAATGTAATGTATTTTAAGCCCAAATAGAAATGTGAGTTCGTATGAAGACAAGTGAGAAGAGGTTGAAGAGTATGACTTTTGACTAGTCTAAGATGCAAGAAAAGAAAGAACAAGAATGATTCTTTTTAATTTTTGCTAATAGTGTCTTTTGGAAGAGATAGAAGAAAGAGGTGAAAAGGAGAAACCTAATGCACCTATATGAAAAGAAATGAAAAAGAACCCAATGAAGACCCTAGGGTCCCACCGGGTGTGCCAAAATGTTTCTAAACAAGTTTTCACTTTTCACATTCAAAAGGAAATGAGAAACTAAGATAAAATGGTCTAGGGTTAGATGTTACCTGGATGAGATCTTGCGCACCAAATTTAGATGACAGAGGGAACTCCTCTTTGGTTGTGGAGGATGACACTTGTAGAAGAAAGGGAATCAAACACAGAAGTTGTTAGATGACTAGAAAGTGGAGTGCCAAGCAAAAGCTTGGTCCTAGAAGTGCAAATACTTCTTGGAGGATGACAGTCCACTGATAAAAAGTAAAATATAGTCAAAAATAAAAATGATAAAGATAGAATGAAAGAAATGAAAGCAAATGCATACCTATTTGTAGCAATCTATCTTGCACAGTCACCGACATCGGTGGTTCTGCCGGCATCGGTCAAGGAAGGTCGCTGACGTCAGTTTGTCTGCCGACGTCGGTAGGGGCAATGGTTGAGGTCGGTCGGGGTAATGGCCTGGGACAAGTTTTATGTCTAGTTTATAATTTGTAGAGTGGTTTAAGATTTGGTTTGAAAGTTAGAGAGTCTGTTTGGAGGTCAGAGAGCCTGTCTGGAGGTCTGTGCAGGGCTGTAAGGCAAAAAATATGGTCTGAATAGGGGACTAGAGAGAGGACAGGGTGACAGGGAGATAGGGATTAGAGAAGGCCTTTCAGCCTCTCAGGGAAGGGCAGGTTGGGTCTGGGTAGTGGTTTGCTTAATAGATGAATTCAAATAAAAATTGAAATGAAAAACAAAGAAATACTTATCTCCTGCTTGCTAAAGGAGGAGTGAAGGAGACCTGTTGCTGATGCTATTGACGGACCTGCAATGCCTTTGATCTCACAGTCTAGAGCTATTCCTATAGAGTACCTATAGCTGGTGATGTTTGTTGTGTGAGAGGGAGAGAGAGAGAGGTCGAATGCCAAGATGCAAGAGTTCACATTCGTAGGGGGGCAACAACAGATGCAAAAAACTAGTTTTAAAGGAAACTGATGCTGGCAGAACTATCGACATTGGCCACATAATGATCGATGTCGGTGGCTGAAGAATGGGGATAGAGGCTAATTTTAGAATTCTGTCTATTCTTACACGTTGCCAGGGTCAAATGGCGTGGGAAAATGGTCAAGAGGGGCTTAAATGAGTGCGAGCGAAAGGGTCAAGATGGGATTTGGGTCATTAAGGCTTAGAATGAGGTGGGGGCATTCAAGGAGAGGAATTTGAGGTGGCATGGGTGAAGTGGCAAGGAGGATTTTAGATTAAAATAATTGATTTTTATTTTAATCTAATAATTGAGTGGGTTAGGACCTGGGTTAGAAGGTGGACCAAGGGGACCAAGGGGGGAGGACGACCAAGGGGTAGACATGATTTCGGTGTCTACAAGAACATTGGGGGTAGTCAATAGGTTAAATGGAGTTGATAGATAAAAAATGTTAAAGATTTTCCTTGATGAGAAGGGCTATGTGAGGATGCATGTGTTAGAGATTTTGCTTGATAATTTTGGCATCATGATGAGTGACTACGTTATGTGTAGAAATAGTGGGGTCAATTTCAAGAATATCTCTATAGGACTAAGTAAAGGCTATGATATGATTTAGAGGAAAGAGGGGAAGCATCAAAGTCCTTTGACATTTATTAATTGGATAAGTTTGACAATGTGGGGGTTATCTAGAGTACCCAAGTTGATATCTATGGTGGATTTATTCAACATGGTTGAGGTCTCAAGAGTAAGGGATTTGTGGATTGAGGGATCTGGTGTACCAAGGTAGGTGAGGATAGAATCATCATCTTGACACTAGATAGTGTTAATTATAGGAGAGTCTTATCCTATCATTTTAGGATGGATCAAAGGGATATTTATGGTTTCCCTTTCCTTTTGATAAGTTAGGGGTCCTAGGCTAATCATGGTGATGAATAAAAAATTAGGTGGGATGATGTCATCATCTTCACATGCAGGCAAGGGGGAAGGTGATGAGGAAGGGGCATCTTCCTCAGTTATGGTGGTGGTAGGTGGTTTGGGTTACTTCTTTTTGGGTAGGATGAAACCAAGGCCATGCTTGTATTGTGGCTTCCTAGTTTTTATGGTGGCCAATTCATGTGGGCCATCCTCATATTACCCAAGACCAAAGCCTTTCCAAGCATACTAATGAAGGTATGTCTTGGTAAAGTTTGGTTTATCTTGATAAGAGAAATTGATGGTGAATGGTTGAGGTGGAAGAGAGATGTTATAAGTATCAAGGTATTTGTTGAGTACCCTATAAATAAAATGAGTTTGATGGTGGGGAGGTCCAAAAGGAATGATACTTTAGACATTGGGGTCATATCCTAGTTGGTTGCTGAGTTGCCCATACTCATGGGGACTAAGGAAAACATCAAGTGATAAAATGTGATATTACCCTAGTGAAAGGAGATGGAATGTGGATTCCAAAGGGTTTATGGTAGGGATTTGGTGAAAAGATATAGAGGAACTAGTTGATGCCTCATCAATGGAAGGAGGTATAATACCTACTTTGGTCGTTGAAGGATGGGTTTTAGCTACTAAGGGTGTGTTAGATGGGGGTATGAGGACATAGTTAGGGTGATAGGTCATGTTGCATGTTGATAAATGATTTGGGTCAGCTTGGATGGTGATAAATTCACCTTCATGCTCAAACTTAATGCAATGGTGGAGGGTAGAGGGAATGCAACCCATGGAGAGAATATAAGGTCATCCTAATAAGATGTTATATTAGAATTCACCTTCTACAACATATAATAGTTTGGGGAGTATGTGAGGTCCTATATAGAAATGGAGGATGATAGTTCCCAAGGTAGTGGCCATGGTATCATTGAAGGAGTGAAGGATGGCTAAAGATTTGGACATGAAATTGTTTGGAAAGTTAAGTTGGTTGTAGACATGAGAGGAGATGATGTTAGTGTTAGTTCCCTCATCAATCATAAACTATTTGATGTGGGTTTGGTTAATGTAGGTAATGAAAAAGAGAGGAGGATCTGGGTCCTCAAGATGGATGGAGGGTATTTCTAAATCCTTAAAGGTAAAAAGGTTGGAAATATGAAGGGAATTGATAAAGGTAGCTAGAGGTTAGGGGTCCTCAAGTTAGACTATAGTGGATTACAAAGCCTTTATTAGTGCTTAGAAGCAATGGGGAGAGGTAAATATCAACTCATATAATCTCATATTCACCAGGGTCTAATGAAGTTACTTGAGGATAACTCTCTTGATAGATTCTGAGGGGTTAGATTGAGAGGCACCTAAGATATACATCTTGGGTTTGGTCAAAGATGGAGACAATTGGGTATAGGTTGGTTGGGAGTTTGGAGATAAATATGTCCAATGGATGGACACCTTAGGTTTCCCCTTATCCTTTTACTATGATCTAGTGACCACATTGATAGTATGGATGGAAGGAGAGGTTAAGGTAGTAAATTGGTTAGACTCATCTTCACTCTTATGTGAGAGTGGAGGAGTAGGTAATTGTTGGGTAGGTATGGTTTATGATTGGATTGGTATGCATTCCATAGGAGGTTAATCTATTAATAGATCATCCTCATCATAAAACTAGTGGATAACAGTTTGGAGAGCCTTACAATTTTCCATATCATGGATAGGTGTTCTACAATAAGAACACATATGGTGGTCATTGTATTAGGCAAGCTTTGAAGCTATAGGTTCAAAGGGATTGATGGGTGGTAGGGACAAACAATAGGTTTTCATAACCTATGGAGAACGGTTGAATAAAATTTAGTTAAAGGTGGTAAAGGTGTAGTGGTATTTGCTTTGATAGTTGAGGTAAGAGGTTGTTTGGAGATAGGTTTGGTGGTAGGTGTTTTGGGTAGGGTGGTACAATTGGTTGATGGATTTGGTTTAGGAAATGAGTTTGATGATTTAGAGGTAGAATATTTCAAGGTAGGTATCTTAGGTATTGTTGGCATGGTGAAAATAGGTGTGTCAAAGAACAAATACGAAGGTGTCACCATAATAGGTGGTGAGGTTTTGGTAGAGGTAACTAGATTCCTATTCAAGGTAGAGGGATGAGGCCCCATAATGGAAATAAAATTAAAGGGAGGTAAAGCTCAGGCCTTTCGGCCTTTATGTGGATTTACCTCTTTAGTTGCTTTGTTTTGACATTTGGTTGGTGGGATTGAGGGGGTGAGTTCTACTTTCATAGATGGGTGACTAAGGCTCAATGAGAGAGGATACCAAGGTTCTTGGTAGATTTAGTTGGGATGATAATAGAGGGCTTGTATACTTGGGTTTTGGTTGAATTAAGTGGTTAAGTGTTGGTTGATTTGGTAGAGGTTTTAGTTGGTTGGTTATAGGGTTTGGTTGTTTGGGTAGATATGGTAAGAGGTTGGTCAATGGAAGTGGAAAATTGTTATGACTAGGAAAGGGTTGGAGGTTTTGATTGGGTAATATAAGGGAGGCCTAATTACTACCAAAAAGTGGTTTGATCCATGTTAAGACTGAAGATAAATTCCAATTTCTACACTAGCCTAAATAAGGGTTTATAGGTTGGTTTGATTCCCTAAATGGTGGATCTAAAATATAACCCCTAGGTAGAGACACATGGATGATAGATTCATCCTCTTCCTCAATCAAAGGATGTGCAGTTGAGATAGGTGGCTCCTCTATGGGAAGAGTAGACATGGGGGTTTCCTCCTCAAGAATGATCTCTAAATGGGGAATGGTTTGCTTGGTAGCTAAAGGTGAAGGTGAGGTGGTGATGGTTGGTTGTTACGATATATCAGATAAAAGGGTAGTTGGTGTCTCCACTACCTTAATAAGTGGGGGAGAGAGGATGGTACTTCCCTAGTTTAGGTATCCAAAGAAAGGGGAGGTGAGTCCACTATCTCAATATATGGTAGAGAGTCACAAGATTGGTTACTAGGTGGTTCATAAATGAGTATATCAAGGACCATGTTAATAGTATGGGCATCATGAGAGAAATTAACTATGTTTCTCTCATTTTTGGTGGGAGCATGGGTTTGAAAAGGTTGCCTAAAGATATCAAGGTCTTGGTTTGGTGGTGCATTGGGTTTGTCTAATATGAGCTCCCCCTTGTCAATGAGGGGTTGTATAATACTCTTGAAGGTGTTGCACTTACTAACATCATTCCCTATCACATGGTGGAAGGCACATAGATCATTCTCATTTTACCAACTAGGTGCAGGATGAGAAGAGTTAAATTATTGGGTTGGTTTGATAAGATGGAGTTGGATATTGTTAGCCTTTAATAACTTCTCCAAGATGGAAGCATATGATTCTCTAAGTGGAGTGAATTGCTTTTGGTTGTTTCAGGTTTGGTTCTTTGGGTTTTGCTTTAAGGAACTAGATGAATCAGATTGGTTGATGAAATGTGGAGGAGCAACATTAAAGATAACTGGGTTTGTAGTTCCCTTGCTTTTGGTGTTGGTATTGGAATGGTTATTTGACTTGGAAGAAGAAGCCTCATTAGATTTATAGGTTGAATCCTTATTTTTATGCTTTAACTTTCCTTCATCAATGGTTTGGTTCTCTAACTTACGAGCCATGGTAAAATCTTTGTTAAAGGTTTGGAAGCTTTAGACACACAATGTAGAGGAAATATGCTTGGCACATGCCTGAGCAAAGATCTCTATGAGTTTGTGTTGAGGTAAGGAAAAGGAAAGTTGGTTAATCAAGATCCTCTAATGAGCCAAAAAATATACAATGAATTCATCCTCAAACTAATAAATAGGATAGAGATCAGTGATAGACACTTTCTTGGAGATATTGATCAAAAAATGGTCCAAGAAGGTTTTAGCTAGTTGGGTGAAGGAGAAGATGGAATCCTTGGGTAAGGTACTATACCAATCTAAGGTCAGGTTGACTAGAGACATGGGGAAAGTGTGGAGAATAAGGGAATAATCATAGGTAATTAGATAAAAAGCATGCCTAAATGCCATAAGGTGTTATTGGAGATCTTCCTTACTTTAAAACTTAGAGAACCTGGGAAGTTCCCACTGGGGAGGATATGGCTTGATAGATATAAATGGATGGATGGACTCATTACATATCTGGTCATATGATAAGATGTTATGAGCACTTGTAATGGATGAATATAAGGTGGTCATCTTGTCCATAAGCATTTTCATTAGGTTCGCTTGGGGTTGTGCACATGGAAGTTTATAAGATTTATATTACTACGATGGTTGGGAGATATGATGATAGTGGGTAGAAGGTTGGGAGGAAAGCATATATGGGTAAGTGGATATAAATGGTTGGGTAGAAGATACATAAGGGTAGGTAGAGGTAGGTAGTTAGGTAGTGGGTGCATGCCCTTGTGGATTAGGTATGTATCCAAAGGTTGGTCTAAGGGGTGATTGTTGGATAAGAGCAGTAGTTGGGTTGGTGACTGATGGAAGGGTGGTGACCCTTGTGATAATTGGTGTCAAGGTAGAGGGTATGGACACCACTAGGATTTGAATTAGATTGGTGGTTAATGGGTTGAAGGTAGCTAAAGGAAGGCTAATAGTGTTAGAGGAAGGCAGTCCTATAGTTGAAGAGTGGTTATTAGGAGTAGAAGGTATAAGGGCAGTGGTAGTTTATGTTGGTTGATTCTCTATGGTGGTTTCAAAGGGGTTATTGGTTAATGAAAAGTCTTGGGTAGTTAATATTTGGGTAGGAACCATGGTGATAGAGGTACCCCCATGATATGGAGAGGCATGCCATAAGGTGGATCTATGGATGGATCCAAAGCTGAGATATGGTAATACGTAGTTTTAAGGTAATGTTGCAAAGCCATGTGATTGTTATCTAAGAAAGTGACAAAATACACATCTCTTTGAATAACCTCTTGAGGTAAGGTATGACTTCTCGAAGGGTAAGGAAATTCTACTAGTTTGAAAACATAGTCCATGGATGAAGAGGTAGGTTGGCTTGGTGATGGGTTTTACTCCATAAGGTCTCTTTGTTGTTGGCTAGTGAGAACCATAAGAGATAAGGGAGATAGAAATCACAAAAGCCTCACTACTCAAACAAAGAGAAGAAAAGAAAATATCAAATAAATCAAATCACACTCTAAAAGATGCATTAAACACTATAGTTTTAATTAATCTCACTTTTGGATTATGCCTTAATAAAATGTGTGATTGAGATTAGTTTATAGATCGAGTGTTAAAAAAAGTCTAAGGCTGGTTTCAGGTTTGTGTTTAGGCACTCAAAAATAATCTATATTAAAATCAATATGTAGCTTGGTATTGGGGCCTACCCCCTCACTTCATACACAACATTGATAAGGTTGTCAGGGGATTAGATAAAATATATCAATATCTAGAGTTTATACTCAACCAAAGACCTAAGTTGGTCCTCCCCTTGGTAATGACCTCCAAGAAGGATCGTCAAGAAAGGGTAAGGTTACTTCTAGGTGATGAAATCCTATTAAGGCCTTGTCTCAAGTTTGTGTGATGTTTAATTGGTGAAAGTGGTTTGGTTTAGGTGTGTGAAACAAAGAGTGAAGCTATGATAGATTACTTTGCTTTCAAGTTAAGCTATGTGAGCTAAACTTTCAAGAAGTCGATGTATGCACTTAATTTTAAGCCCAAAAGAAAATTTTGATTCCATTAATGAGCATAAAATAGAGAGAGAATGCAATAAAATAAGAACCCAACTAAGGACACAAGGGTTCCACTAGGCATACCATAATGTTTCAATGAATTTATTTCTTATAATTGGAAAAAAGTAAAGAAGAAACTAAGTATGGGTATGGTTAAAAAACGTAATTGATAGTGCATGCATTAAATTAGAAGATTGTGAAGAGCTCCTCTTTGGCTTAGGAGGATGACCTATAGATAAGGAAGAACTAAAGAAAACGTGTTTTTTAGACAAATAGTTGGGTGGATTTCCTAGCAATAGCTAGATCTCAGAATCAAAAGCTTCCTCAGGGGCTGTCAATCCACACATTCTTAAACAATTAAGTTTATAAATTAAAAAGGTACTTGCATCAATAATCAAAAGGTATTGAAATTGAATACAAAAATATTTTCTTAGAAAATAGACTAGGAATGATTAAATTAATGATAAAATAATTAATACTAGTGTTAGGGGGTTAGGATCTACTTTAGAAAATATAAAAGGGGTCTATGAATAGGCAAGAACACAAAAAAGTAGGTTTTATTGGGTGTCAATAGGTGAAATTAGCTAGCTATTTTTTATTTCCATAGTGACCATTAGTATTTGGGATGATCATCAGTAGTTAAGGTGAGTATTAGTGGTTTATCTGATCATCGATGGTTAAGACAACCATCGATGGTTACTATGTCTAAATATGGGTTGGTAAAAGGCTAGTTGATGAAATCCAAAAGATGGATTTAAAGAGGTGGGTAAGACCTAGGTTGATTACAAAATGGAAATAAATTAAATGAATGTTTGGAAATAAGTACTTGTCTTACTAGAAGTTGATTATGTGGATGGTTGAGGTAGTTGACTGGTTAGTGGAATCTAGCTCAATTTTGATAGAGTAATAGTGCTTAAGAGCTTGGTGGAGAGATGATAGTAAATTAGCTCTCTGATATGATTACTGGATTATTGGGTTCATAATAGTGATTGACCTTCAAAAAATGAAATCATGGATGCACAAGATCTCGATCACAATTATAGATATATTTCACCTCTTTGCTCCTCTCTCTTATAGGCAAGGCAAGAGAGTTGTAACAACATGTGAATTGGGCCTTCCAAATTTAACTCATCTATGCAATGACTCACAATTGGAATTAGATGGGCTATTTTTAAAAAATAAAGTTAGGTGACTTACATGTTATCTATTAATGAGGTGCACCCTAACCATTGATGGTTAGTGTGACTGTTGGTGGTCACCCTGACTATTAGCGATCGAGTGCCAAAGGGTAAAAAGGGTTAAAAGCCTAGGTTGAGCTAGTTGAGCCAAATTGACTACAAGTTAGCTCTATCAAGGGTCGAAGGGTTAAATGGTCCCAAGGGGGTCCTAAGGTGGTCTAGGGGGTGTTTTGACATATAAAATCATTATGTGTGGATTTTTGGTGTCTATAGACCTGTAATGTAGTGCATTTAAATGGCTCAAGGTAGAAAGACACATAGAAAATTTGGATTAGATAAGCACAAATATTCAATTGAAGGTTAGTAATACAAGGGTATAAATAAATACCAATCAAAACATAGACCTAAAGGAACTCATTGGGTGTTACAAACTAATGCACATCTTGTTTTACATGGTCCAAAAAGTGATACTTAACTAGGATGCATTCAAAACTGACTTGGTTCCATTCTACAATGAGGTGACCTTGATTCTCAAAGTTCTTATTTACATACCACCATCAGAACTCCAACAAGATCTCACACAATGCAAAACTTATAGGTTTAAGGCCAAGGATCCTATTGGCCATCCTTCTTCCTCAGAAACACCACCTCCTTCCAAGTGAGTACTACACAATGCATAAATTTTTGAATTTTTACAAAAAGTTTTGAACAAATTTTTGTATCAGGGATGATTAGTGAGACAAGCATGGCTAGGATGGTTTAAATCCTATAAAGGGTAGCCACTTAGTTATGTTATCCTATTAAAAAATTAAAAGGGTGGTAGGTTGGTATGCTTCTTAATTTAAAATTTAAAAGGGTGGCTAAGTAGTGCATAAGAGGTGAAAACTAGAAATGGTGCCTTGAGCGATTGCTGTTACTCTTACTAGTCTACCCAAAATTTTAGATTCTATCCTTAGTGTATATTTAGATGAACCTACGACATTATCTCAAGATGAGACAACACTTTAAGTCTGAGAAAGTGTTAGGAGAAGAAAACTAGATAAGTAAAGTTGCATATGATATTATTCAAATATTCATGTGTTATATATGAAATTTTTAGCTATATGTATTTTGTCCTATCCTCTTCAACTTGTAAAATTATAGAAGATGAACAGTCTCTTATTTTTTACACCAATGTACAAGAATAATATGAACTAAAATAACTATAAATATGTATGCTTGTATGAAAAAGATGAACTTTTATTGAGATCAATATAAACTTATAGTTATGGTTACCTATCATATTTCTTATGTTATTTCTTGTATGTCTTATCATTTTTAATGTTTTATTCAATCTTATCTAAAGTTATTTGATTACTCTACAACCCTTAAGAAAGCTTTGGATTAATCTAGTTCTTATCTATCACATGATAACTCACTTTCATCACACTTCTATTAAAATATGAATTCTCTATACTATCCTATGAAAACTAATAAAAATTAGCTATCCTCATCCTTATCATGTTTTGTTGAATTAAGAACATCTGATAACAAGGAGGTAATGGTTAGTGACACTGACACTAGTGAGAAATGTTGTAATTTTGATTTAAACTTTGATATAAAACACTAGTTACATGTGATTATTGTATATAGATAGATTTTGAGATATATACATTATCTAATATCTATTTAGCTTTGGTTTTGTAGATCCTATGATAGAGTAGATCATATGGGGATATATGGTTATAGATTCATAACATGACATTTTGGACATGGTTCTAGCTCTATATGACCCCACTATACTAGATGATCTTGTGGTACTATCTAACCCAACCCAGAAGGCTAGTTTAGATTAGTGAGGAAGGCTATGAGGCAATTATAGGAATGTTGGGATGGATTTTAGCCACTAAAATTGGTGGGAGAGGGAGAGGTATAGGTTTGGCATACCTTCTCTCAGGAGAGAGCAATGCACATGGCTACCACTATCCATCTTGGATAGGTGCAATCCCATGTGGCCAATATATAGGGGTAGGTAGTAGGTTTAATATCTTGGACTACCTCATTACATCATACCATTCAGAGGGGACTTTCCTAGACATATATGGGTAATGTGTCTAGGCCATAGGATAGACATGATAGATCTGAGCCTTAGAGCTGGAGCTATTTTTTTATTTTATACCTTTTATTGTATAAAACACACGATATATATAAATATTTATTTATATAGTTGGATTTGATCTCAAGATTTATATTTGGTTTTAGATGTTAATGCATGGATATATATCTTTCTAGCATAGGTATTTAGCTTTTGTTGTATATGATATGGGAAAGATATGTAGAGTGTTTTATTTTCTATCATTATTTGATACACATGCATGGTTAAAAATTAAAAAAAGGCAAAAAATGATTTGGTAAAGTATAAGTAATCAAAAATAAATATACTACACACTATATCATGATGGGAAATGTAGAATAACAAAAGATGACTAAATATAATAAACCAAATATGGTAAAGGAGGTAACAAAATGTTTTTAAACCATGTAAAGGATTTGCACCAAATTAGAACAAGTAAAATTACACTATATCACATTAAGAAGTATGAAAATAATGTAATAAAATGGAAGGCACATGAAAGGAAAATGGTATAAACAAAAAATAATTAAGTCAATAAATCATACTAAATCACATTGGGAAGTATACAAGAGAAACATAATTGGAAAAATGAACTTAAATTGATCACACTAATTCCAGATGAGAAGTATGAAAAATTTAAGAAAATGGTTGTATTCTTACAAGCAATTAGAAAATAAGAAGATAAAAAAATGAAATATCAATGAAGTAATAATAAAACATAATATATCAAGATGGGAAGTATGTCATTGATATGTAACTCATAATCAATCACTACTTATCTCAAATTTGACACATGTAATTTCATTTTGACTTTAGTATTAGAAAATTTTATGAGGAAGGCATGGTCCTATCCATGGTCTTACATTAAAACTCATAAAGGGAACACCAATGAGGTGGAAATAACTAATAATTATTTTTAAAAGGAATTTTTATAATGTGACAATTTATGAGGAAGGCTTGGTCGTATCTATGCTCTTAAAATGCATCTCACAAATGAAATCCTTGTGGGGAGTGATTAGTGAATAAAAATATTATTCAAGGGGAAAATTAGGATTTGATGTAAATAAAAGAGGGAATGTGAAAATCAAAATGTAGGCATCTATGAGAAGACCTTATAAAACATGAGGCACACTAAAGACACATAAACTACACTAAATGGCTAGTGACCATCAATATATAAAGGATACCCATTCCTAATAAGCACACATATGTATATTAAAATAATTAAGATACTAATATCAACTCATGTTGGTTAGATGAAAAATAAAATTAAAATGGACCTACCTTCCCACAACATGTTCCCTTTTTATCAAGACTTCTTATAGAGTCATTGGTCTACTAAAAAGATTGGGTACTTGTGAGATAAAGTAGGTATCCCTAGAAGATTATTTATATTCTCCTTTTCCAATCTACTAGCCTACTACAACCCAATGGACATTGAATCTATCATGAGGCCAAACATGGAGTTTGATATTTGATTAGAAAAAAAGGGGATGTGATTTGAATCACATCTTTTAGTGTGGTTTAACTTTTGAAATTTTGAATATTGCCTTTTGTATCATTATCTTTTGTTTAAATGATTGGGATTTTGAATTTTTATGGATTTTAAGATTCCTCCTCCATACAAACTTAGAATAATCAACATGAGGGATAAAAGTGATACACCCGAATGAGCTTTAAACTTTGGCTAAAAGAAGCTAAGTACCTAAAGACATGCCTGACTAGAACACATAGGCTTGCCTATGAACTAATATGTTATCTCAAGTTTCAACCATGTGTATGATTAATTTATGATAGAAAATAAAGGGAATAAATGGAGATCCAAAGTGGATCAGTAAAATATATAATGAATTCACACTAATAATTATCCATGTTATGGATATAACATATCAAATAACCATGAGAAAAGACTAATACATCCATAAAAAGAAATGAACTCATAAAGAGAAGCATGTAATCATGAAAAAATCCATAAGAGATCATAAGGAAATAAAATGACATTGTAAACAACAAAAATATCAATATATAAGGATCCATGTAAGATAGATAAATGAATAAAAAATTGACACAGTCAAATTATATAAAGAAAATGGAGAACACATCTAATATAAAACCATAATGAAGAAGAAAGTGAAGGAACACCATGTTGTGTTCATAAATACTAATAAATATATCCACAAACATTATCCATAACATCTAATAAATCTATGTAAAGCTAGATCCTAACTTCAATGAGGGTCTCATTAGTCTTCAATGAAATTTATAAAATTACCTCTCATTGAATCTCCTCTATATAAAATATAGGCATCATTGAAGGATCATGTGCATGAAGGCCATCATGCATATAATACTTAAGAGAATTAATAAGAGTTTAATCTATAGGATAGGAAGGAATCACTAGTGGAGAAGGGACCACAGGTGAAGGAATATTCATGGGTGGAGAAGGAACCATAGGTGGAGAAGAGTCGATGGGTGGAGGGAACACAAGTGGAATAACCATTGGAGAACAAGGGACCATAGGTGGAGGGACCATAGGGGAATAAGGTGGATCCTTCCTATGTGGGAGACATATGGGAGGATGAATATCAAGCACATGAATGGTCACAAGGTGATACTAAAAATTATGTTGAAGGATGTGGAAATGATTAGTATGATGGGTGCCACACTAGTCCCACAAATAATATACCTCTCCATATTTGGGAAGATACTCAAGTAATAACTTAGGAGGATGCATAGCCTTGTCTATATGCTAAATAATATTAGAATATAATATGTCAATAAATTGTCAAAGATTTTGACAATGGGTAGAGGAATGATTATCTATGCCATGAAAGAAACAAATACACTTGTTAGTACACTATGGTTTTAATAATAGAGGGAGTAGAAGTATAAGTTGGGGAAGGATAGTATCAATGGTAGTCTCGATTCCAATGAATAAAAACTCTATGAATGTCATAGTATTATTGATCAGACCATTGGGTGGTTAGGGGATCAAGTTGTGGTAAAGGGAGTAGGTCATTGCCAAGGGGAGGTAGGGCTAGTAGAGATATTAGGCAAGGTGCATCTAAGGGAGAAATAAAATTAGAAATAATAAGAGATTAAGATAAAGGTAGAGTGGGGATAGGATAAAGTGAGGGAGGAATAATATATGCAAATGGTTTAAAGATGGTAAGAAACATCTCAAGGGGAAGCATGCTATAGGGATCCTAGTATCTAGTGAAGCGATAGCGATTAGTCATAGCATGATCCATAAGCATGCTCTTAAGAGGTTATTCAAAAATTAGAGGTTTTACATGAAAACATGCCATCTCTACCATGTGAATAAGAGGAATAACGATAAAATTAGGAACTATATAATATGGAATGTGATAAGATGAATGAAAAGACTAAAATAAAGAAGAATGATAACGAAGGATCTCAACATCTCTAGCTTGAATAAGACCTCCTAAAAATGGATCATATAAAGTATAACCATCATCATAGTTAGTTTTATGAAAGTAAATGGTACAAGTAGGTATGACCTTTTCATCAAATTTTTCATGAGAGTGTCAAGTCTTAGTTAAGACCATGGGTATATTGTCACTATGTGGTTGATGGGAATACAACTTCAAAGATGGTGGAAGTTAGGAAATGAGATGAGGAGAAAGTTACAAAGTTTTGATTTTGAGGTTTATCTCATCTAGATCATCATCATTAGAGTCCAATAAGTTAGTTGGTAAATTTTTGATGATTTTGGGTTGACCATGATAACCTTGCATAGAGTTGATGGGAAAGTTAAAATATTGAAATTCTTGGAATAAAACACTTGATAAGGGTTCAAGGGCTGAAATTTTGAATACACCATAGTCTTGTTATTGTTCAAAATTCTAAGGGTTAGTTTGAATTGAATCCTATAGATAGTTCCATTATGAGGAAACTTGACACATTGGTAAGTAGAAGAGGTGACAAACCTCATGCAAGGATTCTATGGCCTACCAAAGCAAGATATTATAGGAAAAGGGAAAATTAAATATCATAACCTTCACTCGAATAATGACAAGTGGGATGATAATAAGGAGGCACACACAACCTAAAGGAGGTATTTTCCTTCGATCATAACCTTGACACATGTTATAAGTGGACTTAAAATTATAGTCAGAGTATCCAAGAGTTGTAATGAAGTTGAGAGAGGAAATACAAGTACTTGAACCCTCATCAATCAAAGCACACTTGAATTGGATATCACTAATTTGGATGATTATAAAGAGGGGAGGATCATCCACATAAATTGGAATCTCATATGGGATCAGATAAGCAATAGGAAATTTGAGAGAAAGAGAAGTGTCCATTATTTTTTCAACATGTATAAACATATATTCACTTTGGTCCAAGACATTATCTTCTAACCTAGATAAGGTAGCTTCACATCCTACTAGCGGAAGACATGGGATGTTCATTTCAAATAAGAGTTTCATTAGGTGTTTGTGATGATGAAAAGAAGTATGCATGAGTTTGAGAAAGGGAATTTGAGATGGAAGATTGGTAAGCTTCTCGATAGGGTCCAATTCATCATAACCCATGAGTGGACTTATAGATAGAGGTGTGTAATGTTGGAGGATCTCATAATAAGGAGGATTGGAAGTGCATGTAAAATTGTGTTTGTAGGACATGGTTAGTTTACTTTAGGTACAAATTGGTTGATTTTCTTGAGAGGATAGGGAAGTTGATTTAGGTTTGTCTTATGATAGATTTAGAGAAGTAATATTTAAAGGTTGAATAATGTTGTCAATGGAAATAGAGGTTTGGGAAATTGTAGAAATGGTATTATAGGCATTATCTAATGGAGGTGTTGTAATTTCTTTATTGAAAGATATGAGCTCCTCTTGCCCCAACTCTGTTAAATTATTGGGGGAGGAATCTTGGATAACATAATTTTTTTGGGATGTTTAGTGTATGCATGTAAGATTAGAATCAATGAAATCAACTAGCCTCTACATATTATTCATATTTACCACATTCTCTTTAAGATTTTGGTCTATAATATTGTCAATGTAATTGGTGGAAGGAGTAGGCTTATCATTATTGTCTTGATGGTTTGGAAGAGGATCTTTGTAGATGGCTAAATGAGCATTATCTTGGTTTAAAGCTTGATTTTGATTTTGTGTTTGATGAGTTTTGAAGTAAATTTCATAGGCTTGTTGATGTTTACAAATGAGGGAATCATGACCAAAATTTGGACCAAGGAGGAAACCCATAGCTAAGTTATGTAATTACCTACAAGTATTATGAGAGTGACCCCAACTAGCATGAAACCAACATAATTTATTTGGATCATACCATGATTTCATAGGTTAAGTGGGATAAATCTCTTTTAGAAGAGTCCTTGATAGATGATTTTGGAGTTCTGCTAAGGATAATGACTTATGAATATTGATGTTGTTTATTTTAGAAAGATAAGGATTAAGGGTGTGGTTTAAAGTAGAAGTGTGTTATGGAGTAGCTTCAGGAGCATTAACTTTAATATTATGAATGTTATCATAGGAATCAATGACACCATCATTGGTAGAGTGATTATTTTAATTTTTGATGAGAATGTGAGTGCTCATAGGAGGTTGGGATGGCTCAAATTGATGCATGAGAAAATCTTGGCATTTGACTTGGTTGAGGGCCTCTTCCAAGGTTTATGGAGAGAGAGAGAGAGAGAGAGAGAGAGAGAGAGAGAGAGAGAGAGAGAGAGAGAGAGAGAGAGAGAGAGAGAGAGAGTCTTAACTCGATATTAAAACTTATTATAAAGAGTGTTAGTGAAGATATGAAAGAGTTTATCATATTCCATGTTATGATTACATTTATTTGACAAGGTATTCCATCATTTTATGAAATCTTGTGTGGTTTCAATATGAATTTATTTTCAATTGATAAAATGAGCTAAGGTATTCTCATGGAGGTCACTAGTTTGAAACTCTTAAACTAGGTCATTAACTAGATATTCAAAACTAGTGATAGAATGGGACTTAAGTTGATTATACCAATATAAAGCATCATCAAAGAGGGTTTTTTATAAGATCTTAGTAGAAAAAAATTATTTAACATGACCCAATCTTAGTAGAGATCACTAAACATTTTTAAATACAAGGTAAGATCAATTGAGCCATTATAACTAATCACAGGTGTGATACCTCCTATATATATGTTAGAAATTTGAGGCATGAGAGGTTTATGTTGAAGATGTTTATTTATTTTGTTAACAAGAGGTAGTTGGGGAATAAAGTTTCCATGGGAATACCTAAGGGGGGTGGGGTATTTTGATTTTACACTCCCCATAGAACCTATTATGGTTGATTTTGGAGGTGAATAAGGTAATTCTACATTTACAAAATTTGATTGGCATCATTATCTTGGAAAACATTAATTTGGTTAGAGTTTGTAATAAGAGTTGATGGGTTTGATTGGTGTTTTGACTAGTTTGTGTAGCATGAGAATCATTAACACTGGTATTAGTGTCTTGGGTACCACTATGAGCATTGGAATATGTAACACTAATGGATTGAGAGGCATTGGTATAAAATGAGGAACTAGTATCTTGATTAACATGTATAGTAAAAGATGCACTAGTAGAAGGATTAGAAGAGAAAGAAGCACTAGTGGCATGGTTACCATGGGTGGGAAATGATGCACTAGTGGATTGATTGAGGAGGGTGGGTCTTAGAAAAGTCTCACTAGATGTTGAACCTGCCATGTTAGTAGAGATACTTTTCATGGAAGTGGAAAAAATCGAGGAATAAGAGGTCATAGTATGATAAGGACTCAAAAAATAAGGGAGAGGTTGATAATTAAAGAATATATCACCCCCAAATCCATGAGAGAATATTGGGGAAGGTGAATGGGGTTATTCTTCTTGATCACTTACCATAAGATTGTAAATAGTGGAAGAGTCTTTTCCTTGATGTTGAGGAAACATATTAATGAGAAAATAATTTTTGGAGTATATCCTAATTTAGGCTAATCTTCTAAAGATAAAAGAGGGTTACGAGTAAAATAAGAATGAAGAGGATTCCCATAATTTGTAATGAGAGTGGCCACATGTACATTATTTTCATATAAAGTGTAAGATACAAGATGTTTATGGGGAAACCTATTGGGATTGGTAAATTTCATCATATTTATTGAGTTTAACTTTGTATTTTTCTCAAATAGGAAGTTCATGATGAAAGAAAAAGGTTAAAAAGGATGATGATGCAAAGACAAAATTAGAAATGAAGATATAGAGTCGAACAAGTCGACTATGTTTTGTAACCCAGAGAATTAGAATAAAAAGATAAGGATACACAATCAAGCAGGTCAACTATGTATTGTAGATAAAAAGGCTAAATAGGTTGATAAGGATACATAGTCATGTAAGTTAACTATGTATTGTTGAACAGAGAATTAAACATGGGGATAAGAAGACACAATCATGCAGGTCAACTATGTACTACTTATAGGAAGATATAAAAATATGTAAGATATTATATTGACTAAGATGAGAGTGTTTAAAATAGGGGAAATTTTTCAAGATAATTTGAAACATGAAATCAAAACACACAAATAATTGGATTAATGTGACCGATCCAATTGGAGCACACATCACAAACCTTGCATCATCACTATCCAAGGAAAGTTTATAATACAACATGCAATGATCAAAGATAAAGTAATCAACTAAAAATAAAATTCTAACTAATTGGTCACCCTAAGTATTATTATATTTATAATAGAGTGTCATTTTAGTGTGATAGGAAAGTTGGCTGAAATACGGAACTAGAAAGCAATCTAAGGTTGGTTTCAAGATGTTTGGACTGAAAATGATCTATATTGGTAATGGTACTAGCTAAGTATTGGGCCTACCCCCTCACTTCACAATACTATAGTGATAAGGGTGTCATGTGCTTTTACAATATATACCATTAACCATGTATTCATACTTAGCTATAAAACTAAGTTGGCTTCCCCCTTGGTGATGAAATTTAATTAGGTAGGCCTTAGGAAGACAAATTTTAATGATTTTTGAATTTTAAGTGGTTTGATAGTGTGTGAAAAAGAGTAAAATAATGTAACTAAAATAGTAATTTGAAAAACCACCTATTTAGACTAAATGAGTTATTCTAAGCATGAAAACAATTAAAAAGGAAATGTCTATTAACTACTAACAATTAGATGTTAATTCCTTAATTGATAATAGTAGAGTACAATCTACTAGGTTGCTTATATTTTACAGAAGTAATATATTTAAGAATAGATTCCAATAGGTCAACTATGTCTCTTAGAAACAAGATATACTATAGAGATAAGTTGTACAGGTGGACCTAGTTAACTATAGGGTTGTAGTTTTGAAGACTGCCAACTTGTGAAAAATAGAACTGAAGGAAGAATTGAAATGATAGAGAGAGAAAAGAAAGGAAGATTGGTGGGATTCAATATTATTTAGATTGAAATTTTTTATGTTTTAGTGCTTAATTATTGCTTTCAAATTCTACCAACTAGGTCGACTAGTTTGACCAAGTTCTATAAAACCTTGTATGATGAAGAAGGAATAATGAACAGAGTTAACCTATTTGATAGCATTTTTTGAATAGTATATTGATAGAATAAAAATATCATAAAGATTTGACCTATTTGAAAATGTATGCTAATCTGGAACTAAATAATAATAATGTGTCAGACTACTCAATCTAGTAACCTATAATTGATGCAAACCTACATAAACAGAACATAGTCATTTTAAAGTGACTATGTGTTAAAATTGCACATAGAAAGTTATAACTATACTAATTAGTTTGATACAATACTAAAAATATATAAAAAATTAATATAATGATAAAATTTATGGCATGAAAGAAAACCTACAAGGGTTCGATTCATGTCAGGTTCACCATAATTTATACAATGGGAAATGCATCTAATCTATAGATTAATCCTAGGTCAAAGAAGATAAATCCTACTTACATTTTTGATTATTTATACAGTAGATATTTGGGGTGATGACCAATATGGATCCACTAGACCTATCTAAGGGATCTCTTACCACAATAAAATTACTAAGGAGGGTTCTAAAGCCTCAACTCAAGCAAAACTAAGCAATAACCCTAACTAAGTCATATGTTTTAATATTCACAAGATAAATGACAATTAAAATAAAAGCTTAATCTAGTGCTCACCAAATATGATGACACAAAGTGGGGGTAATAAACAAAAAAATTATACATGCATAAAATATATATACTCATGTTAATGTATATAAATTCCTAATGCATGGGATATAAGTACAAATGCAAATCTATTTACTCTTCCAAAGGAAGAACAAATTTAAGAATACTTACCTTTGAAGATGAACCTACCAAGCCTCAATCTCTCCCTTGGCCAAGGTGCTTCACAATAGGTTGTTTTGGTATGTAAGGATGACATGGATAAATCAGCTCTAGGCTACACAACCTATCTATGCATCCAAAATAATTCTCCATAAGATAAGATCCATACCTCCAAAGAAATTACAAAACCATAAGCTATGATCCTCAAGTATAATGGTGGATAAGTAGATGCATAATACATATCTCTTTTTATTCTCTTCTCTTCTTAAAAAATGATAAGAGGAATGTTATTATATATATGAATCTAATCTTAGTCCTTTTTAAAAGTTTAGCTGATAAGGTTGACCTAATCAACTATGTATCATTATTAATAAAATCAAATTAGGTCTTGTTTTAGGTCAACCAGGGGTTGACCTAAACCCAAAATGAGTTTTAACAATTAGATTACAGGGTCGATGGGGTTGAAATTGTATTGTAAACCATAAAAAAAGATTTTAGGCTAAGGAAGGGCTAATGAAGGTGGAAAATGACTATAAGAAGGTATAAAATAAGATTCAAAGGTTATGGGAATGTTTTTAGGATATGGTTGGATTGATAAAAAGTGGTAGTAAAGGGACAAAAAACTTGTGAATCACCAATAATCTACCCACCCCTTTTTGAATGCATCCTTTAAGGCATGAAGTCGAAGAAATTGAGACTCGATGAGTTCATGCAAGATAGAAAGCATCAATATTTGATAAATTTTGAAAATATTATGTGTATATAATGTCCATCTTTTGGTGATAATTTCCAAACGTCATTTTCATCCATGTTTTAGGTCCTAACCCTCCCTTGAGCCTTATCTTATGTTTTTATCATTCTTTTCCATCTTATCATCTCAAAAAAAAGGTCTTACATTCAAATAAAATTTATTTATATATAAATATCCTCACAAGGCATTTTAAATCTATCACTTACTATTTTGACACATAATTACATAAAATTAGTCAATAGTATAGGTCAACACACTACATATTACTTATCTATCACATCTAGATTTGTATGCTTGATCAAATAAGGGCATAAACAAAAGCCATTCTGACATTTCATGCATATTTATCATGCATGATACCTAATGGATAACTAAATGTGATCTATAACCCATAACACTAGGTTTAGTGTATGTAATGACTAGGACAATAAGGGTTCTATCTTGCACAATCCTAATATCCCACAACCTAATTTTTCCCTTTTTTACATTTAATCTAGTTGTTATTTCATGTGTGCAAGTGTTTAGTATAGTTTCAAAAGATATTCATGAAAAATAGCAACATAAAAACCTTCTAGAAGTTAAAAAATCACCTACAGGTCCCTCAAACTCTCCCATGACATCTCTAAAAGTTTTAGGCAATTCTTCTAAGAAGGACACTAGCTCCATAATTAGACACTAGTACCATTGGTGTTACTATCCTAGTAAGGGTGTTATTAGCCAAATCTTATTTTTAATTAAATTAATAGGATGAAATATATCTAGCTGATCTCCAATCCTATTCTAGCCTCCTCATTCATAGAAACACCTATTTTACTCTAGATAAGTATGCTTTATCACCCTCTTTACTATTTTGGGAAGAACTTGTCAAATTAACTATTTTATATATTTATTTCAAGTTATTACTACACACAACCCTTTAAAAACATAGGCTTTATAATCTACTGAGTCCTAAATAGTTAAAATATTTGGTAAACCTGACTTGCTTCGAATATTGCTTAAAACCCTAGTTTGGCCTAGGTTTACTTCAATTTTTATGCACTAAATTAGGGTTAAACTTATATTTTTCCTAATTTTTGGCACAAATTAACTCATAAAAATTAGGATTTCATTAATTTAATATAATTTAAAATTTTGACAAATAACCCTCATCAAACTCTAAATCCTATACTAGGTCCCTATACATCCTAATACTAGCATTTAGGGTTTCAAGGACAATCTTGATTTCTTCTATACATTGGGTTGAATATTTCCCATAATTGCACATATACCTATATTAGATTACATTCTACCTATTATGTGATTATTATTCATTATTTACATTATCTTCTTTGGTAAGTTTAAAATGACATCCAAGAAACCTCTTACCCCTCACACCAAATGATGAATTTCTGATTTTTTCTCATAATTATAATAATGAATGGAATTTTTTTCAAGATTGCACATTAGCACATGATAATTATTTCATTTATAATGATGATGATGATTATTGTTGTAATGATGGATATGAGGATTACTATGAGAATGACAATGAAAGTGTTGATGAGGATATACTATATGCATCTTATTCTCTTTCCTCTCCCTCTTCTCCTACCCCTCAAAATCAAACTAATAATATAATTCCAAAAGAACCTCTTGTTGGTAGTACTTTGTTCCAATATGATCCTAGTTTTTCAACCACTTTCACTACCTCTTTTATTTAAATTAAAACAATATAAGTGTAATAAGAAAAATCTACTTTTATAGGATTCAATAAACATAGAAAAGAGTAATTCATATTCTTTACCTTTCTCAGTTAATTTTGAAAAAGCATGTAAAAATGATATTAAAACTTTTACCAATGCACAAACTAAAGTATAAAAAATTATTTTATCACCTTATTTTACATTCCAACCTCAACACAATGATTCTTTGCAAAATGTTGATAACATAAATATCTCTAACTCTTCTCCTACATGTCATAATATGCCAAATAAAAACATGATTGCTACTTCTTTTTCCCTTGACTCTAAGATTGAAAGTAATAATCAGACATGCTCTCAACACATAACTAGTGAAGACATGCATTACATTACACCCACATGTAATAATATATTTCATTGTAGTAAAAAGTTAAAATCTTCTCCTACTCTCTCTCACTCTCTCAGTGAACATGTGAATGATAATTCTACTCTAACTTCTACAAGTGAATTAAACTCTGACTTTAATGAACATTAGAATAATGATGATTACTATGATTTTGATGAATAAGACATTGAGTCTAAACCTTCTAATTATGACCCTACTTCACATATCTCTCATGTTCTAACTAATGCTAGTTCAAATGCTAAAAACACACATGTACTTATTTTTATGTTCATAGATTACATAACTTCCATTCAAATGATACTAATGTATCTTCTAGTCCATTATCATGTGATACCTATTTGTAAATTAATGAGATAAAAGATACCAATGAATCTCCCTTAACTCTCCTTACTGCAATGAAAATTATTTCTCAACCTAACCTTTATGAGGGTGAAATCTCATTTCCCTCTCACCAAGTCCAAGCTATCACCCTCCAAAGGTTACAGAGAGTAAACCAATCCTCCCTAAAAAAGATCCTAAAGGTAGTGTACCAATGGATAAGATTAATAACAAAATTAAAGAGTTATATGAACCCCTTTATGATGATAATATACCTTCACAAGAGGTAACCTCATTGATTCATGCTATGGGTGATTTCAATAAGTACACCATCTCACATTATAAAGTAAAGCATACCACTCTTGGGCTGATTCCAATGCCATCCATGGAAATATTATTTTGACAAAATATTCATCATAAAGTTACCACCTAACTTTTAGATACTAGTGTTACTAAAAATTTATGGGCATGGAAACCCATACTTACACCTTAAAGCTTGTTGAAAATCCATGGCACATGTCACTAATAATTTGACTTTACTACAGTTATTTACAAAGTCTCTAGAGGGTGAGGCATTAAATTGGTTTCATCATGCACTTACTAATGGTTCACTACATACATATGATGAGTTAGAATTAGTATTTATCATGCACCACATATAAAATAAGGGGCCTTGAGTCACATATGATAGGTTGCCTTCACCACACCAGGATGAGATAGAACCATTAACTGAGTACATTCTAAGATTCAAATCATGTATGCATTAGTTGATTTACTAGATGACATATTTAGAGGTACAATACATCTTTGCTAGAGGCCTCATTTTTCATCTTAAGGATAAATTATTATATCTGATATCCAAATCATTATGGCATCTATGTAACATAGCTATGGCATAAGAGAGAGTTGAGACTAGTTGAAATACATTTATAGGTAGATCTAGATGTGGGTTTCCTATAGCCATAATCATCTAATATGGTACAAGAACCTACTCTACTAAGTATCTTGATTGGCTTTTTTAATGATTTTCATGATATTTGTGACAAATTAAGTGCCATAGTATCTACTCACTATACAATAACCTACTCTACTAAGTATACTAGGAGATCACAAAAATCAAAATATAGCTCATAACCAATTAAGATATTTGTCAAATATCATATAAATAATAACATAATTTAATAATTAATTAAGATATTTTTCATAGTTCATAGAGATCAGATCACAACTTTATTAATAAATTGAATTAGGCTATTTTCTATAGAGTCTACACACCTAGATACTAGTAGTGTACCATGAGTAGTATTAGTTTTATAATCTACTCCTACACTGACACAACATGATTAGTATGGTCATTTTTTAACCATGCCATTCATATTTAGATAGTGCATATGATATGTACATGATCCATACTCAGATATCCTATGATACTCTTATAACACCCATAATAAAAAATAACATTCCTAAGCCACTATGCATGTCTACTTAAACATTCATAAATATATAAACAATTCATTAGCATCACTTAGACACATAATATATTTCTATATCATCATTTAACACAATGAATATAATAAAACACATGTAAAAATACATGATGCCATAAATCAAGATACTAATATACATGATACTCATATAACAACAAACATCCATATATATTTATAACCCATTACATAGTTTCAATACAATATGATAAGTCACTCAATAATCTAGGCTTGGTCACTAGGACTAACCCTCTCACTTTCACTCTTTGATACATCCATACTATAACTTGAGGCTCCATTATCCCTTAGAGACCTTGACCAAGACCTACATATACTTTTTCTTTCATAACACACCCAGCTCAACTATCACCTCTGTATTCTCTTACTGTATATGTATATATTCATCTACTATCCAACTACCTACCATACCCAAAGCATTAGGTGTAGGCATAAATCATCTTCATAGATCCACATGTGCCTCATCCCTATTAGAATCTACTCACCTATACATTGTAATAGTAATGGATGTTTGACTAAATAAGTCAATATGGACACTAACAAAATATATGGCCCTCTCCACTAGTACATCATCCATAGCATCATTAGGGATATGCCATGTTAGTACTCAAAGTGAAAACTCAATAGTAGCCTCCTAATAATCATCATCACTTGAACCTATACGTACCAATATAATACATCAGATATTGACCCAATAAAATAAGTAACAAAGTAAATAGAATGTATAAATTTACAATGGTAACATATTATCAATAACCCTAATGGGATTGACATCCAACACATCCTTCATGATGATCCCATCTCTTGGGAATAATGGTGACTATCTATTCTCCCTCCACCATGATACATAGGCATTATTCACCCCTACATCATCCACATATGGTATATCAAGAACTAGATCCTATTCTATTAATGGAAATGAAGCTAACTCTATAGTTAATGGTCTAGGCCTACTCCCTACTAGAGCCCTAGAGCTCCTCAACCACACCAATGGCGCTAGTGGCACATCTTGAGTAACACCAAACTACCACATCACTAGTTCATACTAAAATATCTCAAATAAATTGACCCAATAATCATGCAACCAACATCTCACTCACACCTAGCTCAGTTGAGCATCATCCTCAAGCCATCCATCATATCCCCTATAAGGCCTCCAGATAATATCTCTAGCCATCAACATATATAACACATATTGACATTACATCATGATCCTCTTGGGCACACATGTTGTACTAGTCATACCTAAGTAAATACTCATAAAATTAAAGGGAACACATGATGGGTTCTCTAAAAAAACTATATAGTTCACTCTAATTCACTCAAGTTCACTTGACATAGAATAAAAATGCATGATCGAAAGATAATGAATAATTTTCATGACATGTCATGACCACATATGTAAGAAGTTAAAATTTTACTAACAACCATTTATCATTTAACTTGTAATTATATTTTTTTGTATGTGCATGAACTAATATCATGCCTCATGAATCTAAATGTGTGTATATGTTAATAAACTAGTATCATGATTCATGAATAAAAGTTTTTGTATATGTTAATGGATTATTATAATGCATCATGAATATGTACCAATTTATATAGGATTTTATGCATCTATTTTCTAAATATGAGAACTTTTATCTCAAATGTATATATATTTATAAACCTATAATTCTTGTTCCTGTAAATTGTGCACATATGCCAATGCATACAAAACCAAGTGTGTATGAATATATACTCAAGTGTTTTTAAAGTGAGTGTATATGCATGGTAATTACCACACAATATATATTAATGTGCCAATATATGTCATATAACATCTGATATCAAAATCTTTTTGAATCTCTAAAATCTATACTTTGATCTAATTATTTCTTCATGGAAGCTTAGGTATATATAAAAAGTGCATTGTAATTACCCTTGTCAAATACTACATCGAAGACATATTTTTAATATTAAATACAAGGTTAGAACATCATGAAGTGTTCAAAATAGTATTTGAATAACTAAGAGAATATAAAGCCTGATTAATCCCCAAGAAATGTGTATTTGGTGTAACATTGGGAAAACATTTGGGTAATTATGTCTATATGAGGCATCGAGGTTGATAAAAAAAATTTAAAAAAATAAATGAAATTAATCTACCAAAAATATCAAGAAACTATATAGCCTACAAGAAAAAATCCAATCCATTCATATATTCATCTCTTAGCTAGTTGATAAGTGTCATCTATTCACTCAAATTTTGAATAAAGGGACCAAGTTTCATTGGAAATAATAATGTCAAGAATCCTTTGAAAATATAAAACAATATCTCTTGACTCCACCAATTTTATTTCTATCAACACCTATATAACCATTTATACTACACATAATTTCTACTTGATGTGAATTAAGGGCCATCCTAGCTCAACATGACAAATAGGGAAAAGAAAGAAACATCTATTACCTTAACAAAAATTTGGTATCCCATGAGATTAATCACACTCCCATATAAAAAACATGTTTGGTATTTATATTTTCATTAAAAAAATCTATCATTACATGTTAAAAAACAAAACCAATCTCATTGTCAAAGTGGGTCTATTGAAATATCTCTATCCAAGTCAACTCTAATAGGTAGACTGGCTAAATAGATCATGATATTAAGTGAATTTGACATTGAATACATGAATAAAAAAGTAATTAAAGGATAGGTTATAGGTGATTAGTTGTCTAAAGCTCATTTTTAAGATATACATCCATTTACCATTATATTTTTAGATGAATCAATCATATCTATTAATGAGTCACAAACATGTCAACCTTACTTTGATGGCTCATTTAATACATGTGGCTTGGGGGTTGGAATCCTTTTCATTGCACCTCAAGGATACCTTATCTTGAAGTATTTTTAGATTTTTTTTTAGTCATACAAAAAATATATATGAATACAAAGTTCTCATCTTAGGGTTCAAACTTGTTATCCAATGGAAAGTTTAACATCTTTCAGTTTATGGTGATTCATAGCTAATCATAAAACAAGTCAATGATGAATATCAAACAAAGGATGAAAAACGTGTTCCCTATAATTATTTGGTTGATAAATTAAAATAATATTTCAATCATGTCATATTTGAAAAAATTCCTTTGGCTAACAATAAATCATCATATATGATGGTAATAATTGGTTCTTTACTCGAGATGTCACAAGATACACAAGAGTGCTAGTTTCTAGTCAATAAACTATTGATCTCGGCTTATGAAATCCATCAATATAAAATAATATGTGAGATCATTGGTGAAAATTCACCCTAGTATCAAGACATATAAAATTACATCCATTATAATATCCTACCACCAAACCTAAACTAAACTCATCACAAAGCATTTATCCAAGAAGCCTCATGTTTAACTATACTCAATAACACACTCTGTCTTAGAGGATATGATGGTACCCTATTGATATATTTAAACTTGGAAGAGGTTCATTATGAAATTTATGGGGTGTATACCAGTGGAATGGTCCAATCCAAAAATCTCTTATAAATAGGTTATTATTGGTTAACTAGGGATCATGATGCATGTTAGTGTATCAAACAATACATGGCATGTTAGAAGCACGGAAATATTTTACACACTCCATCATAATCATTTTACCCTATTAAACATGGACTTTTTTCACATGGGGATTTGATATTATAGGCAAAAATCAATCCCTCTTAATCTGATGGACATAAGCCCATCATAACTACCACATAATACTTCACTAAGTGGGTGGAAGCCATACCTATTACTTATGTCATTGGTAATAAAACATCTAAATTCATCCTCAATCATATCATTTGCCATTATATAATCCCATTATCCATAATTACTAATAATGTAAATTCCTTCAAAAAATATTTGTTAAGACACTCTACAAGCATTTTAAATATCCAACATAAGTGGTCCACACCTTATTACCCTTAATAAAATGACCAAGTTAAGGTGATCAATAAAAATATAATAAAAATTTCAAAAACATCATAAATGACATTAGTTTTTATTAAAATCTATAGCTATATCCTTCTCTATGGGCTTACTACATAAGCATTCATACTCCAATTGGTACCACTCCATACTCATTAGTCTTTGGTGTTGACGTTATCCTACCTGTTGACATAAAATTACCTTCCCTTTATATCTCATTATAGGACCCCATCGATGAAGACAAATATAAGATTGCACAACTTTAGGAACTAGAAATATTTGATGAGAAGTGGCTCGATACCCTAAATCATCTAAATTCCTATTAAAACTAGTTATGTAGAAAATTTAACAGTAAATTTAGACCAAGATAATTTTATATTGGCAATATTTTCCTCAAGTAAAATCAAATAAACTTAAATAGAAACCATGAAAATAAAGGAAAGTTTGAACCTAATTGGCTTGGAACTTATGTGATCATCACCAAGTAGGATTTAGGAGTATACAAGCTAGTTGCACATGATGGACAAGAGTTATATGATCCAATGAACATCATTAATATAAATAAGTTCTACACTTGAATCATGTTAATGTTGTTTCATAAAAAAACCCTCTAAAAATCATTTGTCTAATGGTGAAAACCAATTTAATGGCACCTTGGGCAAGTACATTGATGAAAACTGATATCTAATGTCACTTGTAGGATAAATTTTCTAAAATTATCTCATTTGGCATACCTCACACACTTGGGTGAAGCCTTAACTCATCCACACCATCATAAGTATCATATACCATCATCTATGTCATCCTCATTCCATGTCCTGATTTTGACCTTTGTCAAGTTGTGCATATAACCATGCTTTTAGAAACATTTGATATGGAAACATTTATTCATATCACTATATACTAATCAATGACATTATAAGAACAAAAAACCAAGTTAAGAAAGAGAGTATGAGTTAAAGAAGACAAGGGGAATCTAATCAGCTACGTAATGTAGTCCTTGAAGAGCCTATGTTGAGCCTTCCTTCCATTGATCCACTATGATTTTCACCCATCATTCTCTCTCCACTATAAATACTATCCTATTGACACCTAGAATGGATTTTATTGTGAAACTTTTCCCTTTTGAATATTTTCCTAATATGACCCAAACTAGAAAATATAAAAATATCTTAGTTATTTTATCATAAGTCCTAAATAAAACTGATACACCTATCCAAAAAATCATTGCGATTGTCTTGTAGTCTAATTGTTAGTTTAATACAACTCCACATCATATATCATTGCTTGGGGGGAATAAAAAAAGGCTAAGTTGAATCATGATTACTTTACCCATTCCAAGGATTTTTAATAGGACAAAGGATAAGACATTGATCACATGGAAATAAATTATAATGTAAATCCTTGAGTATTAATTCTATGCATTCATCATGTATCACATGCTTATTGTATAATATATATATTTTTAACTCATTTGAGTATATTTCTTTGATGTTAACATCTTTTTGGGATTGAAATGTATATATATTTGTTCATTCATTAAGTATATTTACTATGATCGTAGTGATTATCTTTTATAAATGATTATGTTCTATATTTTCATCAATCTTTATTTAGTTATTATTAATTATTTTTCTAGATGTATTTGATTAGTTGTTTTTCATATTTTTGACAATTAATTATTGTCCATCATTTATCTTATATTTTTATCATTTTTTTAATGTAATAGCAGAAATCAAATATGTTATCGTGGTTCTTAATACCAATGGTGCATTATGCTACATGATAATTATACATTTTGTTTTAGAATGTCCTATATTTTGAGTCAATCCATTATAAATTATGGTAAAAATTCATTGTGGTTACACATATTATGGTGCATAATACCTAATGCTACATTAAAAACATGATTACTGACAAATATGGCTCAATATAATGATAGCACAAATTAGTACTTCCATTATATATTTCATCCTCTATTAGACACTTAATTATCGTAATTCATATAAACATCCATGTACAATAAAAAATACAAATAAAATCATCTATCTAAAATAACTTTCTATATAATCAACTATCCAATCATTTAACATTTTCATATCTACTCATTTAACACATCTAACATTCATTACTAAAATTTCATAGTAAAACTTCTACTAACATGATTTCATCTAATTCATTCCAGTCCTCTTCCCTCATCATTAAAATCAACATCAATCAATCAATCAATCAATCAATAGTCATTACATTATGTCAATCGATCCAAATTTAAGCTATACTTATTCATCAATCAATTAGTACCATTCATTTACTCAATGGAATATATAATTCCTAGATCCAAATGACTAGGATATATCAAGCTTGTAACTAATCATTATTATTTCTCATCATCAAATTAATCATCTATCTAATCAAATCTCTCAAATCATTCCCTCACATATATTATTTTTTGAGGAACATCCAAGATCATAACTCAATCTAACCAAAACTCATGACTTCCCCCTTTCATTTATCATTTACTGGGGCACATCCAAGGTCATCATCATATCCATCCCCCTTCATTGCATATATAATTTCCTAGGGATCAATCATTTTATCTAGGTGAACTACTGATAAATAATATCTCACCAATAATAAACATTGAATCGATCACATATCATCATATTTAAAACATTCAAATATCTCATTTTTATCACATCTATACAAACCACTCTCTTTTAGTGATGTATTCCACCCCTTTTTATCATATCTTGTTGAAATCACTAACTTGTTCTCCTTAATTTGAGAATTCATCCATATCCTTCCTCCCCACATGACCCCTCGAGGGGGAATCATCCATATAATTTTCATTAAACTTTATAACCAACATATTCTTTCACTTGTTTGAATTACCATTATTTCTTCCATTTATAATACCATTTCAATGAGGGGTAAAATGTAGACATCTAAAAAATTTACTCTCCTCCATTGTTACTAATTTTATCTTAATCCAACACCAATTATCATCACCCTAATACCATGACTTCTAAATAATCCTAACATAATATTTACATTCATTCCATCATCTCAACCTTATCTCTCATCACATTATGTTTTTATCCTAATTAATCATCTATTCATTACCTACTTAATTACTAATAAGATCCTCTTAAATTTTTATGAATTTTATATTCTTTCCTATTTAAACCAACTATATGGACACTAACATTCCTAAAAAATCCCATCACTAATCCCCATATAATCCCAAATTTATCATACTAACCTCTTATAGAATCTCCTAATCTCCTCCTTGAGATCCACACCATGCATTGAACTCATCACCACCTTCTATAAATTTCTCCATTGGAGGAAATTGTAATATCTCAACTAACTCATAATTTATTCTCTATTATCCACCATTTATCAAAATCCACCATGGATCAATCATAACCATTCTTTTATGCATTTAGCTTATATAAATTATGATACACCCACATTTAAACAATCCAATAATCTAATATTGATATCACCTTACCAATCAATCAAGTAATTCATAGCAAAGTACTATCAAAATATTGAGATAGAAATATTGATCATACATCAAGCATCAAGAAATCCATCCATCCTCAATAAATAAATCTAGTAGGGAAAATATCCTCCAATAAGGAAGGGGTATTCAAAGATAAAATAAGGTATAATTTATTTTCTTTTCATGGATTTTGATGGTGTTTTCCTTAGCCTAATATAATGTATTATTTTGGATTAGAGTAGAAGCTTTATCTAATGTATGGTTAGGGGACCTATGATAATCAAAAAATGCATTAGAATCATAATTCTTTGGAATAGGCCTAGTTGTATAAACTTGTTTGATGGGAGGGAGAGATATGACATTGCATTCCAAAATTTGATGGAGAATGTGAGTTGGTGATTCAGGAAGATTCATAAAATGTATCCTTAGAGGAGATGATAAAACCTCATGAAGAGCTATCTCTAAGGCTACATTAACTGTTGTCTTTTGCTCATATTATTTTCATTAGGACTCACCTTATATGGGAGATTATTTTAACTACTATTAGTGAAATTTAATCTCTTTGTGTACTTTAAATTTCCCATGGAAAGAAGTTTAAATTCACATTCCTTCATCGTATGGCATAGATATATAAATTATGGAAACTTTTTGAATAATATAGATTCATGTAATGATGGTAATGAACTTTTATTTAATATGTCCTAGGGTTCTCTATATACCATGGGGCTAGTCATCTTTGCTAATATGGTTTTATATTGCAAGACATATTCAAATATTAGCTCATTATATTTTTTCTTTAGTTGATTGACTTGAGCATAAAAAAATTATTCACTTATGTTTATCAAAAAATGTGCCAAAAACATAGCTATGAGTGCATTAAATTTTATAATGGGCTGATTATGGAGATCATAAAACCATTGTAATACATAGTCCTTTAGATTACAAGGGAACAACTTGGTTAGGATCCAATCATTAGACACATATTCTAAACATGATATGTTAAAAGAGCATATATGATGCTCTCAATCACCGTTAATATCATATAAAGTAAGCTTAGGTGCCAAAAATCTAGGTGGAAAAGGATTTGTTTCTATATGCTATGTTAATGGTTTATGTAAGATAACATTAGAGTCTAAGGCACAAGATGGTCTAGTGGCACTTGGCTTAAGATGTAACACCTTAGTCTGTAGAGAATGGATCTCAAGGCTAAGGGATTGTACATATAGAGAGGAGGGATGTGTAATATCTATAAGAGGTGTTACCTAGTTAAAATAGTTTATTTTAGAATCTAAGTTCCCCCATAGTCTGTAGAGAATGGATCTCATGACTAAGGGATGGTACATATAGAGAGGAGGGATGTGTAATATCTATAAGAGGTGTTACCTAGTTAAAGTAGGTTATTTTAGAATCTAAGTTCCCCCATAGTAGGTGTAACAATATTAAGATCTATGGGGTTAAAGGATTGATCAAGTGATGTGTTATTTATTTCCAATATATCTTGAAAAATATGTGCATGATCATGGGGTTGCTCTAAAAGTCTATCTATAAAAATTTGTAAGATCTCATCCTTATTGATTATAAGATTATCAACATTGAGGGGGGGAGTGTGTCTCAAGTCCCATATTGTGTATAATTTAATCTTGATTATATTTCTCATTTTATGATGTATTTTTATTAAATGCCACATAATCATGATTTAAAGGATCAATTAGATGAGTTGTTACTAGTCATTTATCCATGGTATAAGCTTAAATGGAAAGAATCTAGGTATGTTCAATAGGATTACCACTAAGCCTAGTACTTATTCTTAAAGGAAGAGATATAAAAATTTTAGATGGCATATAATAAACAAAATGAAAGAGTTTTAGTAAAACAAAATATATTAAATATAAAAATCCTAACACAATAAATGGAAATAGAAAAAATAAGGATACAAACCCTAGTAGCACCTAGGGATAGGGTTTAGATGTTATTCAAAGTAAGTCAGGTTCACCAAATGATTTATCTTTTTTTATGATTATGTAATATAACCGTAGGTTGATCAAGAGTTGAGTAATAAATGAAGGAATACAATACTACAATATCAATAGCTATTTATTTTCACAATAATTGATTTATTTAAATATTCTATAAATAGACATGAACTAGAAAAGGTATACTTAATTAGAAAATATGACTAAGATGGACAAGAAGTGGGATAAGAAGTGATGAAATAGTAGGATAGAGTGTCATTAGTTGTGAAAATTTTTCAAAACCCTCTTTTAATAATAGTATGACCCTCTTTGCCAATAGCACACTGTGTTATTGACATTCTGTGCAGCATTAATGACTATGTGCAGGTGAAGCAGTGAAATTCTGGGAGGATTTTAGATCTATCTTAGGAAGCTTGTATATATGTGACTAACACCTAGATCATTTTATATTATATACTTTGATTTATTTCACTATAAAACCCTAAGCCTCCATGATTACTAGGGATTTAATGAACACAAGTGGAAGAAGAGTGGCATTAGTAGGGTAGGCTAGGTGTGACCTCAATACCCCATGTGTTGAGCATTTTATACATATCAATAGCTCAAGATGGGATTGATATCAATGTAGTTCTCCCAATATAAGTGTCAATTCAAGTGAGATTGATGTTAGTATGTCTAATTATGGATTCCAATATGAATACTTTGAGTATGAATTAAGATTGGAAACCTAAATAAAAATAATATCTAGTCTACTATAGATAGATGTAAGTATAAATATGGGTAAATAGGGATCAATAACCTTAATTTGTACAATTATTTTTGATCTTTTTCATGATCATTTCCATCTATCTAATAAATGAATGAGAGTGGTATTTATATAGTGTCCTAATGCTTGTTGAGACATGAAATGAGTCTAGGCTGACATTAAGATGCTTCATGAAATGTAATGATATCCATTAGGGGAAAGGGTAGAAAAGGCTCAATAGCACTGACCTTTTTTCAATAGTGCACTATGCTATAGACTACTGGGGGCACACTATTGACTAGGTGGATGACACTTGTGAAAAAGGATCAGGGATGCCTAAGTGATGGATCAATGTGGCTCTTGGTATATTTTGGAATGGGATAGATGCACATAAAAGATATAAAAGGATTCAAAGAGGCCATAAGAAAGGATTATGGATAAGCTAAGGATAGGGTGGTCTCAAGTGACACTCATTGAATTAAAATGATATATTATATGACTACAATAATATGGAAACAATAGTAACTTGGGTTTAGTAGGAACTATATAAGTAAGATAGGATTAATGATGTTTATGGATAATGTTACTTGGTGTTAATAGGAAAAACTATTGGTCACACCATACACTATTATTATGGATCAATGAAACTTTTATAATCAAATAGTTGTACATGTTACCACCAAGGGCTCAAGATATGATAAATTGCACTTTGGAATAGTTACCAAATTAAGTAGTTCATACTCATCATTTACTATTGAGTCATACCTCACATATTTCTAAAGTAGGGGAGAAATTTTGGATTCTAAAATAAACATCAAAAGGAGGGTAAGGTAGATTAGGAAGGATTATTTCTATTGCTGAAAGTTTTAATGCTTCAAAAATTGAGTTAAGTTCCCTACCATAGTTATACCACTATGTGTTGAGTTTCATCGAGGGTTATGAATAGTTTTTACATAATATAAGTATGAGGAAATAGGGAAGACTACTTGATTTATAAACACCTCTCTAAATATCAATATTAAAAAATCCCATAGTAATTAACACATAAACTCTTCAAACATAATTTATAGATTAACACATAGATTACAAATATTGTAAGGGAAATGAAAAGGGTTCTTAAATGGGTTGGAATAGAAAATCACATTATAAATAATATAATCATTAAGTAATAGAGTGTTAGTTCAATTTTATTAGCATTAACATTCATTCAAGAATTGGAAAAGATTAACAAGTTTTATAAATAAACCATGAAATTTATATAAAGTGAAAGATTGTATTCATTAAAATAAGTTGGTTTATAAAAGTATCGATCATGGCAGACATTCACAATAAAAAAATGGTAAAGGAATAATTAGGAAAAATCCTAACTTAATTCTGATAGTGTTTAGGACTAATAATTATTGATTCTCAAAATAGAATATAGCTATACATTTATAGATGAGGATGGGGCTTGTCTCTAAGTAACACAAGATTCCCATCCTAAGACATGATGGCCACTTTAGGTTATTAAAATTTTATTAATTTCAAAAAAAGAATAAAATCTTCCTTACTCGCTATAAAATATCCCTAAGGGCCAACCTAACTGATGCATGGAGGAGCCTCAGATGAACTACTTATAAGTTGTTTAGACTTTACTCCCCTGATGGCTAGCATAACTACCACTAATTTAAACTCTCAGTCTAGTTTGACCAAATTCATTGATGGATCTCAAAAGACCACCTTTGATTAGGCCATCAACCTTTGATAAACTTAGAGTGGGGACTCCATATCCACCTTGAATTTTGACACCTAGCTAATGCTCATAGTGGATTGGGTGGAGAGTTCCAACATTGCTTGGGCTCCAGATTTATTGGCTTTACCCACCTTTCTCATGACCTCATTAAAGTGATCTAGGTGAACTATGAAATTCCTCATGTTTAATAAAGTGACATCTGGGTGGAATAACATAGACATATTGAACTCCTTAAAGTATACCTATATATTTTTCTTTCCTTCTTCTAGGGGGATGCTATAGTTGGTTCTAGGCTCAACTATTACTCAATTATATCCCTCATGATCCTAACATATATTTGGTATAGGATCATGTCCAAAGTGGGCATGATATTAAGTTTAGGTAACATTCCCTTACGCGCTATAACCACTAGATTCCTACACTTTCTCTCTACTAGATCAATTCTTTCCAAATAAGCCTAGGTCCTTTAAATATGCATCTTGCTACCTGCCAGAGTCTCCACTACTTTTTCTAGAGCTAATAAAATTTTCAAGAGATATTATTTGACTTGTATAATTGGCTCAATAGGGAAGGATATCTTCACATATGCTTCTAAGGCTCAAACTTACTCCTACATGTCCTCCATCATCTTCTCTAACATGTTGTAAATGTCTCAAAGGACTAAGACTAGGTACTCAACTATTTTTTCCTCTCACATGGAAATCCTCACCTTGGTGAGGGAGAAAATATCTTTTTGTGTCTACCAAACCATAAGGTCCCCCTCTTGGATTAAATTTTGAGTGAGGATACTTTACATGTTTATTTTTGTGTGGTCAAAGTCCCACTACACATTGGGGTCACCCTAGATTATCATGTCACGTGCTTGTGACACTATATCCATTCCTAGGGTGGAAGGAGAGGTTGGTGGGGTGATGGAGATGGTGGTGATATTTAGAAGGGGCATATATGAATAAAAAGGGATTAATGAGGAAATTAGTGAAAGAATAGGCATGGGGGCATAACAAGGCAAGATGAATGGGGAGTCCCAAGGGAATATTTGTGTTTTCTAATGGATCTAAGTCAGGTAAACCTATGGGGTTATGACTCTAGGGAGAGGGGAATTTATTAAAAAGGAAGATATTGGTTGGCTAAATTCAAATCCCTAGGAACATAGGATGATGGAAATGGGGGGCTTATGAATGATACACGAATCCACCAAGGGTGGTTTAGTATGGGTAGTGGGAGACTATGGAAGAGGTTTAGAGGGAGCAATTGGTACCTAGATAAAAGGTTGAACATGAGGTTCTTTCTACTTTATTTTTTTTATCTTCAATCAACTCTAACTATTTCATTTAAGGGAGTAGGAGTGGTAGAGGCCATGGGGATAGACTGAAGAGTTTATTAGGCCATGAAAGGTGTCACAAAATGTCCTAAGATGCTTAAGATGTGCACATAGGTGTACTTATCACTATATCTATAGTTTCAATTATTGAGTTCATGGCACTTTCAGGCATCTAAACCTAAGGAATGACTAGTAAGGGAACTAAGGAGGTCCTTGGTTATGGAATGGATGATGTGGATGGGAAAGAGGAGGTGAGGATGTTATGCATGGCTGAGACTAGAGGCACTTGGGTGAATTATGGAGGGGGGAAATGGTAAAATCAGAGGTACATTGATGTAACTATTGAGGAGTTAGTAAACTAGATTGGGTTCAAGTTATTTGAACCTAAGCCACTTGAGACATTTTCACACGAGTCTAAATTTTTTATGGGAGAGTTTCTTGAACCATAAGTGGTGGTGGAGGTGGAGCTAAGGGTTGAGAGATTAGAGCTCAAGGAGAAGGCCAAGGAGGAGAAGGTGTCAAGAATCCATGTATAATTTTCCTTTAAATATGGGGGAGTCATCTCAACATCTTTTCCATGTTAAATCAATGTGGAGGAGGCAAGGCCAACCTGGGTGGATGATTTAAGTTGAGACTAATTCCCTTTATTTTTATTCTAAGCCTCAATCCTGGCTAATACCTCTTAATCATTAGTTGGATTTAGGTAGAGTTCATCATCATCCTCAATTTAGGTACCATAATTGAGGTTGAGTACTTATCTAAATGGGCCTTGATGATGTCATGTTTATTCTAATCTTAATGCTTGACCCAACCCAAGGTAATGGATTCTTTCATAGTTACCATATTCTATATATGAGGGAAGTCCTAACACGTGTGGTTCCTGATAATAATTAAGAGAAGTGGGCAGGCCCTTTGCTAATGTAGTGCCTAAAGACACCTTCCACTAGTTGGTATGTAATTTCTTGATTAATTGGGCAATTCAGAACTTAATAGGGTAGGAAAAGGGGTTCTTTGAGAATTATTGCCACCCTAATGATGTTATGCTATTGGTATTACTAATAATCACTAATGGAGGTGATAGATTCACTAATTTCCTTTAATATTCAGTGCATGGATGCCTCCTTGATGGCATTGTAGACCAATGGGTAGAAGGATTTAAAAATTTATTTGATATTATTTTGATAATGGTTTTCATATAATTTGTATAAAAATACATGGACCACCACTCTTCTAGGTAACCATGTTATAAAGGTAGATTTAAATGTGAGCATCTTATAGACAATGTCTACTAAGTAGTTAATAATGTAGAAGTCACCTCTTCCCTAGGAATATATCACTACCTTAATCATGTTGAAGTCAATTATCCCTCCCAGGTCAAGGACGTGCTCACCTTGGAGGATTTTTTGTAGTAGGAGAATCCATAAGATGTTGACATGTAGATAATTGATCCCCCTAAATAGATGGTTGAGTATGATCGTCCTAACATAAATTACTTTTGTCAAGGTGTAGCTAGTATATGTGTTAACATCCATTTTGTTTAACCATTTAGTGTGTGGGTTCTTAGTATAGTCCTTTAGGATGTTGTAAATCTAGAATGTGTTCATACATATGGCCATGGTGGTTTAATCATAGGAGAGGCTGTACTCAAGGAAGTTATATTAAGCCTTGAAGATAGATCTAAAGATATTGATGATCTGATGTCAGCTATTTATTGAGAATATCATGTCATGGATGCCATCATGTGCTCACTTCACTATGAGCAAAGTTTTTAGAAAAAAGTTAGTATAGGAAAAGACCTCAAGCTTAGCCATGGCTTTATGTAGCCCACACTTCTCATAATCCTAGAGGGCATATTTAAATTTGGCCTTGTCCTTGTTATCACCATCGAAGGATTTGGGTACCAAATCAATGGCCTTAAATATTTCATTACAATGATTGAAACATGTCAAGCCATCTAGGAATGTAGTGACTCAATACTCTATCTTGGTTTTGTAATTTGAGGATGAGATGGCCATTACATATGGGAAGGATTTCTATGAAAATGAAAATTGAGTAAAGGCAAAAACATGGAGGGTATTGATTAGATTAGAAAGTAAGGAGTAGATTCTAGGAGACTGGGAGTACTAATAACTAATGAGTTCTCTTCAAGGCACTTATAGAGGACTACATACATCTCATTCATTGATGGGAATTAGTGTCTCACTCTTCATGACTCATATTCAAGTTGGTGGCCTGATATCCCCATTTATTTCACAATCTATATTTAAACTCAAAGTCCATGATCATAAGTCACTTGCTATATTTAGTAATCATGACATGATTCTCTAAAATGTTTAATTAAGGCATAGTTTCCCATCTAATTAATGTTCAAAGTATGGTAGGCACATGACCATATCATCCTTAGGGATTCCTGGGTGGTTCATTCCTTATGCCATGTGTCCTCTAATGTTGGTCATGTTATAATGATTAACACCTAGGTGTAGTTTGATGATCTACTTTATATGTTAGGGAAGATAAAATTCTAGTTGAAGAACATGTAATATCCATTGATTGGTTTTTTGACCTTGACTATACCTTGTTATGGCTAAACTAGGGCCAATTTAGGCTCCACATACTAATTTACATTAAAATTCTATGTGGCACAATGTGATAAGTCAAGATCCCTCAAATTCTGACATCTTTGTTAGGTTAGGGAGATTGACAAGCTTGACAACAAGCTATGTAGTGTTTTTTCATTTATTCAGGTTCTCCTAGTCTCTAACATCTTTGATAGTGCCAAGAGACTGACATGTCTAACACCAAGGTGAGATCATTGGTTGGATCCTAGTAATTTTGACCTTTGGGATAAGTGATAATGTTTAACTTGGTCGAGCTCTCCTAGGATATGACATATCTAATAAATATGGGAGATTGAATAATATGAATTGTATGAATGTAGCATTTTCCCATTGGGTAGGTTCTCCTAGGTTTTGGCATCTCTGTCAGGTTTAGGAGATTGATAATTTTGACTTTGAGGTACCTCAATTTGCTAGGTTCTAATAGGTTTTGACCTCATTGTCAATGATTCATATGATGATATTTAATTAAACCTTCCTCCTTGAATAAATACACAAAATCAACTAAGTAAAATTAAAACAAGTATAATTAATTATATGTTCACCTAGCTACCAATTGAATTACACAAGGTGCCACATAGGACTCTGGGAGACTTTACAATGAAAATAAACCTATAGAAAATTTATCATATTTAATATTCTATGAAATCACCTAGTTTATTTTGTGATGCCACCAGGACTCGACTATGTTAACTTCAAAGGTCATGAGGGCTCTTAATAAGATCAATCAACCCTTACAAAAAAGCCATACATTTAGGGAAACCAAGTCAGAATGGGAATTCAAAGATTCTCTCATGATGAGTTGGTTAGAGTGAGATAAAAGGTATCATAAATATCAATTATATCATTTTAAATAAGGGTCCCCCATTTTTATTAAAAATTGGGTGCATTAGCCATAACAAATGGTGACTTCTATGGGAAAAGTGGTGTTTAATCACTTATAAACCAAGCTACTAACGACCATTCCTGCATAAAACATAGACTAGAATAAAAATATTTAGGCATATAAAAAAGGAACTAAATTAATGTACAAAAATTGATATACTAAGCCTTATTCCCATATAAGACCATCTATGTGTGTGAGGTGATGCATTTCATTTGGTTTAATTTTGTATTTCACTCAAACAAGTCAAGGTAGGCATTAGATCTCTTCAGAGGGAATTATTAGTTATCTGGCTTAGAGGGTAATGGTATGGGCATTGTTATGTTACTATCTAGGTGTCTATATCCCCAATAAAGATACCTCTCGTCCCATTCAAATCCTTGCTCCACTACCATCCAAGCTAAAAAGTCTGTGATGGAGGTTGCATGAATAACCCTTTTGATTGAGGAAGACTCAAAATTTATATTTTACATGTTATTATAGTCTCCTTTTAAAATTTTATTTTTAATATCTATTTTTAGTTCTATCCATTGAGGGTTTGGGACTAAGCCAAGGGTGATGGGATGTTTGGAAATCTCTAATTACCTAGTCAATCTTAGATTGGTTTGGTAATCTCACTTTTAGTAGGATGTTATTATTAAGTGCAACTTGATGGATTATGTTAGGACATGGGTCTATTCTAAAATTCACTTGTTTAGTTAATAATAACTAGCCTCCAAGATCTAAAATTTAAAATACCCTCTTACAAGCTTTGATTTTCTTGAAATGAAATCTCACCTTTGGTATCATAAAGCTTAAATATACCTCTCAGGATTTCATCCCCTTTTAGAGTGGTTACTTATAATGAGTTCTCTAAAGGAACCTTCAATTTTAGTTTACTCTTACTCTATTCATTCCAATTAAATACTAAATTTGGGACATATTAGATAGGAAACAAACACTACAGGGACATAATAATGCTAAAGTAAAGTGCAACAAAAGTAAAAACACAACAGAAATAAACACATAACTATATAAAACTATCATAATATGTACATTACCACCATTTCCAACATTATTCTGAGACCACACTAGAAGGGACAACCATAAATTAATGCTTCAAGAACTATTGTTTACTAATAGTGAGAGGTCATTACCTTTGAGGTCCTTAAGAGGAAAGACATTCTAGATGAGGAGTTCAACTATCTAGTGGGGGCCAATCTAGATGGGGTGAAACTGGAGTGTTACCCTTTATTTTTCTGAGCTTTATTTCATAATAGTAATGATTCAAAGATCCTAAAATATTTAACTTTATCCCTTTTATCAAACCATTGCTTAACAGTGATCTAATTTTTGCTAAATTTAAGTAAGGCCTAATCTTGGGATTCTTCTAACTAGATGATGTCCAAAATCTTAGAGTTCACTTTATCATATTGTTCCATATACTAATGTATAAATTTGTATTATGTAGATTGAGTTTAATTGGAATCACTAGATCAATTCCATAGACTAGTAGGAATGGTGAGATCTTAAATGCCTTCTTATGCCTAGTGTAGTTAGCCCATAAAACAAATTTTAGGAAAAAATTCCATTCCCTAGATTTATCTTATATAAACTTCTTGATGGCATTTATTAGATTATTTTTTGTTGATTATGCTAGTCTATTTTAATGCAAGTAGTGATAGGATAATAATCTCAATGTGATTTCATTATCATACTCCCTTTCGGTGAAATCTATAGATTTAAATGTAGGGTTGTTATCACATACTAGAGATAGGGGTCTCAAACTAGGTGCTTATGTTGTTCTCTAATAACTTGATGACTTCAAAAACAATGATTTTATTTATTACCATTACTTTAGCCCACTTTGTGCAATAATCTATAGCCATATGAATAAACTTATGACTAGCTGAGGAATTAGGGTTGACGATCCCCATGAAATATAGTCCCCATTGGTCAAATAATGTCATTTATATAACTAGATATAATGGCATTTTTGCATGGATTTCCATTTTGGTGAATGTTTGGCATTGATGTAAAGTCTAGACAAGGGCATGGACATTTTTAAAAAATGGAAGCTAGCAATAGCCTACAAATAGTATCTTGTGTGCTATTGCAGTCATTATAGGGTGACCAACTCACAATTTCTTATGGAAGTTTGCCATTATTTCTTTGGGTTATAATTATGATAAAAATCTAAGGTAGATGCCATCATGATTCTTTCTAAAGAAAACTCCCTTATTCAACATGTAATATGTATAATTCATTTTTAAGGATATTTTTTGTATTTGGTTGAGCCCAAGTGGTGGGTCCCCTTAGAAAAAATAATGTCCAATTGAGGCATACCAATATTATTATAGTAATATCTCCTAGTCCACTTAGTACATAGTGATCTTTGGATTAATTTTAGTGATTAGCTGAGTAATGTCCTATCCTTTAACCAATTTAGTAGGTTTGATTTCTAAAACATACTCTTGTAGCTTTGTCATCCATCTACCTCTACATTTACCTAGTTTATTCTATCCTAACATCTATTTGATGGGTGGGTCCAAGATGATTACATGCACCTTATTTCTAATAAAATAGTGTAGAAATTTATTCATAACTTTGACCAGTGCATAAGCAGTTTATTAAGGGTGGAATATCTTAGTTATAAATCTTTGATATTGGTTCTCATAAAATAAACAAGATTTTCTTCTCCATCTAATATTTGTGTGAGGCAGGCAATGATGGTGTTCTTAGAAGCAAAAGGGTAAATGTATAAATCTTGCATATAATATAGACTGATCAACATCAGGGCTTTCATGATAGCATATTTTATGTCTTGGAAAGCCTTCTTTGATTTAACATGTCATTACACTTTTGCATCCTATTTCAACATATCATTAATAGGTTTTACAATTTCGACAAATGCAAAAATGAACTTGTGAACAAAGTTAATTTTCCCAAACAAGGATTTTAATTATTTTTTATTATTAGGTAGAGGTAATTTAGAATTTACATCATATTTTTTTAGATTGATAGCAATACCTTCTTATGGGATGATATGACTAAGAATATTATCTTTGATGACAACAAACACATTATTATTTGGGTTTATAGAAATGCCATATCTCCTACACCTTTCGAACACCTTTTGTAAGTGGCATATGTGATTTGACCTATATTTTGAAGAAATAGTCAAGTCATATATATAAATTATTATTCACTTACCAATTAAACCTTCAAAATAAAAAACCATCACCCTCTGAAATGTTTCTCTAACATTGATCAATCCAAATGACATTCATTTCTAGGTGAATGTACCCCATTTGGTGGTGAATGCAATTTTGACCTGATCTTTTTAATTGTCCAAAACTTAATTGTATCTTGAGAATTTATCCAAAAAATACATCATCTAGGATCCACTCACCTTTTGTATCACTTTGTCAAGGGAAGGTAATAAATTGTTATCTTTGTTTTAGGCTTGGTTTATGTTTTGAAAGTCTACACATAAATATATTTCTCCATTATTCTTTCGTGCAGGCACTAGGTTGGCTACCCAAGTAGAATGGTGAAAAGGGAAAATTATCTAAGAAGAGATTAATTTATTAACCTCTTTTTGTACTGATGGTTCCATGATTAGGTTCATAGATCTCTATCTCTACTTAAATGGTTTTTGTCTTGGTTTGAGTGGGATGGTGTGAGTAATCATCTTTGGGTTAAATAATTTGAAGTCTCCATAGGACCATGTAATTACATCCTTATATTGTAACAACAACGCTTATAGATACTCAAGTTCAAGGTCCATCTAGTTAGGTCCCACATTAATGGTTTGATGTTTTTCCAAAAAACTAAGGTTGATGATTTGACATTTCTAGTTCTCAAACTTGGGTTTCTTTATTTGGGTTGTAGAGTCCAGGGTGTTAAATTCCCTTTCTAAGTCAATCATCCCTTTTGAGATTTTATTTCTATGAATGTTGAGGATCATGTACCTATCAAGTTTGGTTATAGGGTTATCTATATTTACTTCATCGATTACCTAGGCCTCAAATATCCCAACATCATTAAGGAATTGGATAATCTATTGATCATCCTCAAAGAGTTAGAAATTTGTCACATTATCTCAAATGGATAGGCAAGGGACTAGTTCCACATAAAAATATTACAACTTAGTGTCATCCAAGGGAGTTAATTTTGATAATGCGGATTCCAATGAGTCATCAACTTGGTTATCGTACCTAGGGACATAGATGATGTTGAATACACTAAACATCTTGATTAGGTTTTAGGCCCTATGTTTATACCTCTTAAGGTAAGACAATTTGCATTAAAATTGACTCTTAACATAGCTAGCCACTATTTCATAGTCACTAAACGCCCTTAGTTCCTTATATTTATGATTTAATGCAAACAACCTTAGGATTAAGGCCTCATACTATACCAAATTATTTGTACATTATACTAGGTTGGTGAAATGATTTTATATTTTTCCCTGTAATCTTAAATTCCCTTTTTAGTGGGACTAGATCATTCTAGTTATAGGATGTCTTTAACTTAGATAATGAAAATGGAGCAGATGATATGTTGAATTTAATTAATCAAAACGTGAACTCAATATATGACAATATAGGGACTATAATCTTGGTAATCCTAGTTCATTTCTAGCTTTATCCTTGGCTTGTTTAGTGATCAACATATAAAACCGTAGGTCTAAGAATACTAGGTTCACTCTCTCATTGATAAAATCATATTTAGCTATCATGTGATTCATGTAGGGTTCCCTATCCAATTGTATTTTATTGGCTGCACCTTTCTAGGGTAACCACATATGAGAAAAGTCAGTGGCCATGTACCCATTTAATGTTTTACACCAGTCCGTACTAAGGGTAATGCCATAGGATTAAGGAATCTATACCACTTAGATGTTTATGAACTATTGAATCCTAGGTTTGGATTCTAGTTGAATGTGGATATAAGGGAGCTCACCCACTATTTTAAACTATGAGTTATCTATTTGAACCATCACCTTGTTGGATTTGAATAGAACTAACCATAACTTATCAAAAATACCTATTAGCATTACATTTTTTGAGGTTCTTGAGTTCACTATGCAATTGTGTAGGATCTTTCTAAATAACCTGGTAATCAAGAGGAAATGGGGAATATTAGTATTGTTCTTATAAATGAGAACATTGGTGTGGGCCATCATTTTCTTAGTATGGGTAGGATACATTAGATTTTAATTTAAGTATTTTTGTATAATATCATGTTGCTCAGTTATTTGAGAAAGTTCATGAAAGGTGATATTTTATTTACTTTTCTTCATGTATTCTATTATATTATATCCTCCTTTATATGGTCCTCTATAGGTAATTTCATCTCATGGTGTTTTTGACGTAGAGGGTCATTCCTAACATTATGATTTGGTGGGGTTATGTCATTATTTGGGGGGATTAATGTAATAAGAGATTATTGTGTTTGTTGGTCAATCTATCTCTAGTGATTCACGTTAGTCATGTTCTTATGCCTTATATTCTATTCATAATAATATTAAATGAGTTGGTACTCCTCATGTTAAAGAGATGATCTAGATCTAGTTAGTCGAGCTAGTTGGTATGAATCATTAGACTATCTATAATCTATATAAATATAGGATGTTGGGACCAAATATATATATGTGTGTGTGTGTGTGTGTGTGTGTATATACATATACATATGTATATATATATATACATACATATATATGTATATATATATACATATATATATGTATATACATATATATATACATATATATATGTATATATATATATACATACATACATACATATATATATATATATATATATAGATACATACATACATACATATATGTATGTATATATATATATACATATATATACACACACACACACACACATATATTTGGTCCCAACATCCTATATTTATATAGATTATAGATAGTCTAATGATTCATACCAACTAGCTCGACTAACTAGATCTAGATCATACAGTTGGGGCATTGGTATTAAAAATATAAATCAAGTTATACAAATACTCATTGGTAGCCCTTGTCTCTTCATTACTTTCTCTATCTCATGACTCTATCTATATATGTAAAACCAACTATATAGAGATGAATCATATGGCTTGGGTAGATAGTATTCATTATGCTCAAGATAAGATATTTAGGGAGGGACAAAATAAATATCTATTTGGCATAATTATTCCTTTGGAAATTTTTGAATACATGGACCTCACTAGTACTCTCCTATAGACCATTTTATTCCTAGCTTGGAAACTCCTTAATTTCCAGCACCATGGCCATGTTAGGGGGCTTACTTGAGTTTGATGATTCTAGGTGATTTGAAACCACCTCATACTATCCATTTCTCTTTGAGATATTTCAAAGGTAGTACACAAATCTATACAATCTAACTCCCCATATGCAACCATGTTGTGCACTCAATAATAGTTAGGTAGAACTCTCTCATAAATGTTAACTTCATGAATCCTATTAGGCAAAGGCTCTAGCTAATTATGGGGATAAATGTAGTTTCTATTTTTACTTTGGTAAGAGAAGTTCTTGTTTTAAATTTCAACATTAGAGTTTCCCATTTTCCTTTATAGACCTAAGAAGTCATACTTAACTTTGGACCATTTACTAGATAACATCTAACTCATTTTTAGTAGAATCTTTAGGTATAGTTGGGGTGTTGTTAGCCACCACCATGTCACTTGGTGCTACAACTAAGGATCCATTTATGATTTATTGGGTTAATAAACCCTAGGTGTTGGTTTGGTGTAGTGTGAATCAAATGGAGATGGTTCATTATGGGTAGCGATTGAATCATGGGAATATTCTAGTTTACATTGGGAAACAAGTTCAAGATAGGTATATATGGTAAGACATTGCAAATATGAGACACCATTTGAACCTAAGGGTTTAATTACCTATCAAATTTTATGGATTCTACATAAGACAAGGGTAAGTCAAATATTTTGGGGTATCTTATTAAGAACATGGTCATCCATAAGTATAAGGTGTTTTTTTACATCTCCAATGCCATTAAGGCATTCAATTGGTAAAGCATGCTAACTAGGCTATACATTTTCTATAACATTCCATTAAAATTTATAATAGACTCACTATTTCTCATTTAATGAAATTAAATTTATGGTAAAAGACACTAGGGTCGATGACTTGCCCAAATTGGACCAAGAAGGCACTGCTAAACTAGTACTAGATCATGATTGAGTTTTAAGGGAGGTTAAATAACTAGTCATAGGTTGAGTCCATTAATGTGAATGGAAAAATACAACTTGCTACATATTAATTTGCCACATTTATAAGTTTTAGGATATTATTGTATGAGGTTACATGTTCTTCAACCATTCATCATACATTAGGAGTGAATCATAGAAGGTATCTTTCTGGGTTCCTAGGTAAATCATGGAAAACTTTGAGAACATTGATAGAAACCTGACTAACCTAGGTACTTATAAATCCATTTTGGGTGGTATATTTGGGAGAGACTACAAATATGAGATAATATAATTGAATAATTATCTAAGTCTAAGTCTACCAAGTCTAGGCCTCCTATGAAACTATGAAGGTAAAGTAACTAGTATACCATGACAAAACCTAGATCTAGTGATAGGTGTAATTGTATCCATGGTGCTTAAAAAAAAATAGTTAAAATGTTAAAATTAGTAATAATAAATAACATAAACCCAATAGACTATCAAATATGTTTGAAAAATAGGACCCTCCATCTAGCGCTAGTTGTTGTTGGCCCCAATATCCTTTATTTCTTCCAAGGTACTCATGGGATTAGGTATCCTAAAGAGGAAAGTAGGGGACAATATATGGGATAAAATATCCCCTTATTAATTTTAGGATTGATGCTAGTTAAATCCAAGGACTAAGTATGTTAACCTTTTAAACTCAAAGAGTCATTCTTGTTACCATTAAGGGTTCAAGATATGTGTAATTGCACTTTGGATTAGCTACTAGTTGAAGTAGCTTATACTCATCATTTAATATTGAGTCACACCTAATAGATTTATAAAGCAAGAGAGAAATTTTAGATATTAAAAAAAACATCAAAAGGAGTGTGAGGTAGAGTATGAAAGAGTGTTTTTAGGATTGAAAGTGATAATGCATCAAGAACTAAGCTAAGTGCCCTGCCATAGTTATACCACTATGTGTTGAGTTTCACCAACAGTTCTGACTCAGTTTTACACAAATGAGAGGAATCTGAGGAAATAGTGAATAATGAATGATATATAAACCCATCACTAAATATCAATTTTTAAAATGCCCATAGTAAATAACACATATAATCTTCAAACATAATCTATAGATTAACACACATATTACAAATATTAAAAGGGAGATGAAAAGGGTACATAAATGGGTTAGAACAAAAAAGAACATTATAACCGTTGTAGTCATTAATTACTAGAGCATTAGTTCAATTTAACTATCATTAAAATTTATTTAAGAACTACAAACTATTGATAACTTTTAATAAATAAATCATGAATTTTGTATAAAGTGAAAGATTTCATTCATTAAAACAAGTTTGTTTATAAAAGTATTGATCATTACAGACATTTAAAAACAAAAAAGTTGAAATAAGTAGGTGAAATATTGGCTTAAGTATGAAAACATCTTGGGACTAAGAATTGTTGATCCTCAAAATAGAATACAATTATACATTTATAAATGAGGATGGGACTCACCTCTAAGTAGCACGAGATTACCATGTTTAGATATATGGCCACTCTAGGTGGTTTTAATTGTAAAAATTTTAAAAAGAGAATAAAATCCTCCTAAATCCCTTCAAAATATACCTAAGGGCTAACCTAATAGATGTGTGGAAGAACCTCAGATGAACCACTTCCCAACTACCTAGACTCTACTACGTTGGTGGCCAGTACAATTGCCACTAAGCCAAACTACAAATCTAGTTTAGCCAAATTCATTAGTGGATATCAGAGGACCACATGTAATTGGGACACCAACCTTTGATAAAATTAGAGTGGGGCCTCCAGAGCCACCTTGACTTTTAAAACCTATCTAATGCTCATAGTGGATTGGGTGGAGAGTTCCAACACCACCTAGGATCCATCCTTGTTGGCCTTAACCACCTTTCTCATGACCTGGTAGAAGTGACCTAGGTAAACTCCAAACTTGTCCTTATTAAATAGAGTTACATTTAGATGGAATAACATAGATATATTAGACTCCTTAAAGTAATCCAATATCATTTTCTTTCCTTATTCCAGGGGGGCATTATAGTATATGTTAAGCTTAGACACTCCTCAATTGTATCCCTCATGGTCTTGACAAATTTTTGGTATAAGATTAGATACAAAGTGGGAATGAAATTCTATTTTGAGAACATAACCTTGTGTACTATAACTGCTAGCTTCTTGTACTTTCTCTTTACTAGATCAATTCTTTCTAAATAATATTGGGTCTTATGAATATGTATCTTACTACCCACCAAAGTCTCCACCACTTTTCCCATAGCTAATAAAAGTTTTAAGAGGGAATCTTAAAATTTTAAAATTATCTCAATAGGGAAGGAGATCTACACCTATGCTTCCAAAGCTTAGACTTGCTCCTACATGTCCTCCATCAACTTCTTTTACATGTCATGCATGGTTTAGAGGAATGATATTGGGTATTTGACTACCTTTGCTTCTCTTATATAAGTCTTCACCTTCATAAGTGATAAAATATATTTTTGGTTCTACTCAACCACATGGTTCTCCTTTTGGATGAAATTTTGAGTGAGGATCCTCTACATGTTTCCTGTGGTGCAGTCAAATTCCCACTGCACATCGAGGTCACCTTGCATTATCATATTAGGTTCATGTGACACCATAGCCATTCCTAGGGTAAGATTAGGTGTTGATGGGGTGATGAAGATGGTGGTGATAGTTAGAGGATGAGGAGGATGGGGTATAGATGAATCAAAATGGATGAATGAGTAAATTAGTAGAGGAGGAGGCATGGGGGAATAAAAAGGCAATATGAATGGGAAGGACCAAAGAAAAATCTATGATTTCCATTAGATATGAGTTAGGTTAACCTATGGGGACATGACTCTAGGAAGAGGGGAATTTAATAAAAAGGAGGAAATTGGCTGGTTAAATCCAAATCCATAAGAACCTAGGATGATGGAAATGGGGGGATTGGGACTAATGTGAGGAACCACTAAGGGTGGTGAATTTAAGTTAGTGGGAACCTATGGAGGAGGTTGAGAGGGATAAATTAGTACTTAGATACAAGTCTAAGTGTGATTTACCTTCTATTTATTTCTTGGCCTTTTTCTTAGATCAACTCTAGATGTTACAGATAAGGGGGCAGGGGTACCAAAGTCCATTGGGAATGACTGACAAGTCTAATAGGCCATAGAGGGTGTCATTAGAATTGCCCATGATGATTGATATGTGCACACATGTGTACTTAATACTATATATATAGTCTTACTTGTTGAGGTCAAGGCACCTACAAGTATCTAGACCTATAGAATGACTAGTGAGAGCATCAGGGAGGTCCTTGGTTGTGGAATGGATGATGAAAATGGGAAATATGAGGTGAGGACACTATGCATGGTTGATTCCAAAGGCACATGGGTAAATATGGATATGGATAAATGGGGATAAGGGGAGGTAATATTAGGGGGACTATAGAGGAGTTGGGAAACTATGTGGTGCCATGAGAGGTTTTTGGAGAGTGAATGGAGCAGGGGAAGGAATATATGGTAGGGATGACTATTAGTCCCACCTCAGACTTATTTTTGATCTAATACTAATGTTAAACCTTAGAACCTTCATGTCTTAGGGTCTAATTTATTAATGTTGAGTTGACTAAGACCCTTTTGCATGGGTTTAAACTTATTAGGGGCAAGCTACTTGAACCACATGAGGTGTTAGAGGTGGATCCAAGGGTAAAAAACTAAAGCTTGAGGAGGATAAGGTTGGGGAGGAGAAGGTGTCAAGACTCCCTATATAATTTTCCTTGAGATATGAATGGGATTCATATCGACATCTTCTCGATGTTAAATTGATGTAGAGGAGGCAAGGCCAACTTGGGTGGATAGTCTGGGTTGAGACCACTTCCCTTTATTTTTATTCCAAGCCTTGATCCTAGATAATACCTCTTGACAATTATATGGAATCAGGTAGAGCACATCATCATCCTTAGGTTGATGGCCATAATTAAGGTTTATATGGGCCACTTACTTCTCTAAATAGGCCTTAATGATGTTGTATAAGTCTTAATCTTAGTTCTTTACCTAACCCAGGGTAAAGAAGTCTCTCCTAGATACCATATCCTATATAGAAGGGAAGGCTTAGTATACATGGTTCTTGATATTGATTAGGAAAGTTGGATAGGCCCTCTGTTGATGGTTAATTTAGTGCTTGAAGACACCTTTCACTAGCTAGTATATAAATTCTTTCTTGGTTAGGAAATATTAGACTTGGTAGGGTAGGTAGAGGGGATCCTTTAGAATTCCTTCCACCCTAACATGATATCCTCTTTTTAGTACTAGTAATTACCAATGGAGGTGAGGGAGTCCCTAATTTTATTTAATAGTTGAGTCATGGGTGTCTAATTGATGGTATTATAGACCACTGAGTAGAAGGATTCACAAATATCTTTGATATTATTTCAATAATGGTGGCTATATAGTTTGGAGAAAACTACATGGACCACCACTCCTTTGGGGAACCATACTAGAAATGCAGATGGTTTGAATGTGAATGTACTATAAACCATATCTACCAAGTAACTCATCATGTAGAATTCACCTCCTCCTTATGCATCTACCACTACCTTGATCATGTTGAAGTTGATTATCCATCATAGGCTAAAGACTTATTCACCTTATATACAATCACTCCCCTAAAACCATTAGTTTATCAAGATCATCTTGACATGAATTACCTCTTTAAAAGTTCAAATAGTATATGTGTTGATGTTTGTTTTATTCACCAATTTAACATTTGGATTCTCTACCCAGTCATTAAGGATGTTATAAATCTAGAAGGTGTTCATATATATGGTCACAATAATTGAATCATGAGAGAGGTTGTACTCAAGGAGTTTATAGTAAGACTTGAAGGCTACTCTTGAGATGTCAGTGATCTGATATCATCTATTTAATGATTAAACCATGTCATGGATACCATCATGTACCCACTTCACTGAGTAATAATATACTTAACAAGTCTATATAGGGAAGGACCTTAGGATTAACCATGACTTTATGTATCCCACACTTCTCATAGGCTTGAAGGGTATCTTTAAATTCAACCTCATCCTCATCATCACTAAGGATTTAGGTACTAGATCAATGGCCTTGAACATTTCATTTTAGTGATTGAAATGTGTCAAGCCATCTGGGAAAGTAGTATCTTGATACTCTAGCTTAGTCTTGGGGTTCAAGGACAAGGTGTAAATTCAAGATGAGAAGGATTTTTGTGATTATGAACATTGAGCAAAAGGGGAAACACAAAGGACACTAATTAAAGTAGAAAGAAAAGAGTAGATTTTAGGAGAATGAGAGTAATAATGGCTAATGAGTTCTCCTCGAGGTACTTATAGAGGTCTGCATACATCTCCTACATTGAAGGAATTTGGTTGATCACTCAATGTGAATTCAAATTTGAGTTGGCAGCCTCATCTCCCCATTTATTTCCCAATTTGGATTTAAACCTAAATCCCATGATCACACACCACTTGATAGATTTATTGATCATGACATGACACTTTAAATAACTAATTGGGGCCTTGTTTCCCACCTAATTAATACTTGGAGTGTGGTATTCATATGGCCATATCATCCTTAGGGCTTCCTAGGTGGTTCCTACCTTGTTCCACATGTTCGCTACTAATCAGTTAGTGTTTTAATAGATAACACCAAAGTATGACCTGATGCCTTCCTTATATGATTAAGAGGATAAAATGCCAAGTGAAGGATGTGTGGAATTCATTGATTGGGATTTAGACCTTGAATGTACCTCATTCTGGCCATCTAGGGCCCTTTTGGGTTCTACCCCTCAACTTGTATGGAAATACCATGTGGCATGATGTGATAGGTTAGGTTCCCTTAGGATTTAATATCTATGTCAAGTTTAGAAGACTTACAAGCCTAATAACATGCCACATGGCACTTTATCATTTGGTCAGGCTCTCTTAGGCTCTAACATCTTTGATAGTGTAGAGAGACTAACACATCTAACATTGGGGTGAGCTCATTGGTTAGATCCTATAAATTTTGACTTTTAGGACCGATGACACTCTTTTACTTGGTCAAGATCTCTTAGGTTCTAACATCTCTGATAGATATATGATACTAAATAGTTTGACTTTGATCAATGTGGTTGTAGACACCTAAATTGTATTTAGTTTTGAAATACACCTAAAAATTATTAATAATTCTTCTTAATATAATTTATTACATCTCCCTCTAAATTAAAATAATTGAATAAATCAAATTAATCATTTGTGTGCACTTTTAAGTCCTTATTTAAATATAAAATATAGATTTTAAACCTTGCCCAAAATCTTACACCTTATTCTTCCTCACATGCTAACTCATCCCATCCAAACCCATAACTTCCTCAACCTCCTTTGGGTCACCCCTCAAGTTGTCAAAAAGTTTGACTCATTCCTACTAACTCAGCTAACCATTCCCATACATCTATCAGCTATTTGAAATGGTCATCATCCTCATGGGTGAGGACTCATTAGCCATGATTGATTATTTGGATCATTTAAGAAATCTAAATAATCCTCCACCATTGGATCTTCTTCTAGAAAACTATAAATAAGCTTGAAAACCCTCATTTTCATCCATTTTGACTTATGTTAATGAAGTTATATTCAATTTACAAGTGAATCAAAGTGAATCAAAGAGAATCAAAGTGTCAAAAACCCCTTTTTGCACTAAAACATTTACCATTCTCCCTTGTATTAGAAGAGTGAACAACCACATTGTTGAAGAACAAATCAAGTTTACATCGCAATGGAGTAAACTTGCATTTTTAAGGTATAAGTTTGTGTTTACTATTTTCTTTATTTGTTGCTCCATCTTAGGTTAAATTTAGCTTAGATTAATATTGTAAAATTAGTTTATTTCTTAGCATTTCTAAATTTAGTTCATACATTTTAGCATGCTTGATGGGATATTTCATTTGCCTTTTTCATCCTATGTTCATCATAATTGCATTTAAAAAGCATTTTTCATTTGATTTTTTCTATTTCTATTTGCATATGTATTTAATCTTGTCTTTGTGATTAATGGTATAAGCTACAGGTTTCTCTTTGACATTTTTTTCTTAATTGTGTATGCTCATTGTGTAACTATATATTTAAAAACATCAATTATGAAATCGTACCCCATAACAATGAAATTATTTTTGGACCCATTTTTAGTCTCTTTTTCATAATTTTAATTACATCATCATCTTTCTATTTAACTTCTAATTCTATCTATGTTTTTAGTTGTTTCTAACTCTTTGTTACAGGAAAATAATGAAATTGGAAAATGTTTTAGTAAAATTACTATTTTTAACTGCAAATTCATCTTAATTGACTACGAAATTGTTATTATGAGTAGTGAAATTGTCATAAAACTATGAGTTTCTCCCTCTATGTTTTCTATTTCTATGTTTTCAGGTTTAACATTGAAATCATTTTATAGTTATGAAATCATCCGAGTAGTGAAATTGACATTCTATGTAGCAAAATCACTTATTCTATTATCAAAATTATTTTTGTAAGTTGTGAATTCATCATTCTAACCAGAAAAATCATTTTTGCAACTAAAAAATTGTCATAAAAATTAACAAAATTATTTTGTAAGAAAAAATTTGTTTATTCTATGTTTTCTCTATTTTGCTTATTTCCTATGTTTGATTTATTACAATTTTGCTTTTCTGTCTTTCTACATAACTACAAATTTGTCAAAGAGAAGTAGTTTTTGCATTGTTTTTGTGGTTTTTATTTGATCCATTGTAATCTACCTTGTACCAAGCCTAAAAAAACATTCTATTCATTTTTTATAGAATGCTTATAAAAAATAATCACCAAAAAAGCTTAACAAAAAAACCAAATTTATTTATTTCACTAATGCTTTTAATTTCATTTTTCAAAGTTTTTAGTAATTACATCCACATTTAATTTCAAAATTATGTTTTTAATTGTGGAAATTATGTACACTCTTCGCTTGGCATCACATTGGTGATGATTCTTGAGAATAAAAAATAATTACATGATTTTTTGTGTTACTTAAGTGGTGCCTGCATATGCTCTTTCCTTAGTGTCACATTGGTGATAATACTTAAAAATTAGAAATAGAAACTTAATTTTAATTTATTTTTCTAGGGGTTCAATTGAACATGGATTTCACCACCATGTATTAGGACAAACCTTATTTACCAGTCAGTATATAAATTGAGATCGAACTATTTTAATTACCTAAGCAATTATATGTTTTAAACACATCATGATGTGAGGGGGTTTCATGATCCAATACCCAAGGCTTCAAAAACTACCTCAAAATATGATATCATTGATTATCAACACACTAAGAACCCTATATATATGTTGGGAACTTTGTGATAAGACCCAATAGTGTGCATTTACTTTATTTATTTCTTTCAAAAAAATTCTTGCTCAGATAATTTTGTTTAAACCTTAAGTCTAGGAAAACCTCTTTTTCCGTTCGACTTTGATGTATTGGTTACGAGTTAGTGTAAATAAGCTATCTTCTACACACCCTCAAAATTGGACTCAGTGGGCCATAAGAATGGTAGGATCCTCCATGATTAGTGCCTTGAAATATTAGGCCACAACTAAGAGTACAAATGAATTAGTGACATCAAAAGGCCCAAAAGTTGTTCACAACTTTTATCTTAATTTTACACATTTTATGTGTAATTTATTGACTATTTAGAATATAAATTTCTTTGTTGTTTCCTTATGTTTACCATGTGCTACAAAAATCCTTTTTTGTACACAAATTCTTTTGAGTTTAAATGATATCTAGAAATCAATAATTTCTCTCAAAACTCAAAATAATTAGTTCAAGAATTTAAAATTTTTAGACACCTTTTAGTTATTATTTTTAATTTAAAAATTCCTTTTCTTTGATTCAATTTAATTTTCATCTTAAACATTTCACCTGATATTAGGCAAATAGTCATGTTAAACAATCCCAATGCAAGGGTTGAGCCTTTCGGCAATGACCCCTTTCAATTTCCTAGTCAAGAGCATCATGTATAAATACATGAAATAAATGAACAAGAAGAATAATAAGGATGGTATTATCAAGATGAGGGTAGCCCCAAAGTTATCCAACCTCCACCCTCCTTTGATGAGTATATCATGTCTAAAAATAATGAAGTATTACTTTGAGCCTTGGGATTTGGAGCAAAATTCCCATATAACTTTGATATACATAATTTGTAATATCTAATTGCAAGTAAAGAAGCTTCATCCTCCAATCCTAATCAACCAATCTCAAAAGGTTATTTATATGGTAATAATGCCCTTGTCCCATCCTCACAACCTCATCCCCAAGTCTCTCAAGATAAAGGGAAAACTATATTATGTGAAGGTTCATATCAAATAAGCCATGGATTTTATATATAAATCCATGTAACTCAAGGAATTAAAAAGATTATGAACTTTTAATTTGATCAGTCAATCAATCCCTTTGGTAACCCCAATGTGAATACAAATTTACCTTCACGAGTTTATCTAAATAATTTGAGATTGAATGTACCTTCAAACTCACTAATAATTTACCCAACTAATCAAAAATTTAATCTTAATTCAAGTTTACTAATAATTCAACAAGTCAACCCAAACTTGAGCATGGTTTTCCCATCTAATTCAAGTTTAACCAATCAACATTTGATTACACTGAATTTTAGTACACACCTAAATTCACAAGGTTATAATCAAATTAATCTAAGTTTGAATATTAATTAAAATTCATCAATAAACCGCAATCAAAGTTTTCAAGACTCACTAATTATTTCTAATAAAAATCAAAATAAAATCTTGAATACCCATTCTGGCTTGCCCAGTAAACCATCCAATCCTAGTTTGAGTGTTGCTTCACATACACTCAATAATCTGAACTAAAATAGTGATGTATCAAATCAATTTTATTTTTATAACAATATTGGATTGATTACATGAAATCCAAATTCTAATATAACTCCAAATTAGTTTAATTCTAATCTAAATCATTTGTTTAATTATACCCCAAATCCTAACACAAGTTTAAACCAAAACCAAACACTATCTAATTTCAATAATTCCAACTTTAATCCTAATTTTAAATACAATAATCCAAACACAAATCCTAATTTCAACCTTAACCAAAAGCAAAATTCCAACCAAGATAACTCTAATTTAAACCTAGGTTCTAATCCATTTAATTCAAACTTCAACATGCTTCCAAAACAGTTCAATCCAAATTTGTTTAACCAAATAAATTTTGGTTACAAAACCAACCCTAATTCTATGAACTTCAACACCAATACACTAAAAAATTAAAATTTCAACCTAAACACAAATTCAAAAACCTAAACATAAAATTTACACATAACACCAACCTTGGTTTCAATGCAAATTTAAATTAAACAAATTTTGGTTCCAATCCAAACCCACATCAAACAAACTTTGGGTCAAATTAAAATCTAAACTTGGTTATAGCCTCAACTTCAATCCATTTTCAAACCTTAAAATTATTAATTTTAAAAATCAACCTCTAAAAAAATTTAGCCATCACACTCCTCAAAACACAAACCAATTCATGGGTCAACCACCTAATTCATTAAGTCAAATGAACCAACTATCCCCATATCTCATACAATAATTTAAAAACATAAAGGATAGAGTTCAAGGCCTATAAGATGGTGCTTATTCTTAGCCAAAACAATTCAAGTTTAAGGAAATTTTCTCATATCTATACAATTTAAGTAAAATGACTACACCTTTTTCAAAGTACTTTGAACTCCCAAAATTTCAAAAGTATAAAGGTAAACGATATCCCAAATAACATCTAACCAGCTTCTATCATGCATGTGTGGATGTTTCTTATAGTAATTCATACATGTTGCATTTATTTCTATGAAGTCTCAAGGGCCAAGCCCTTGAATGGTTTTCATAACTTCTAAAAGAATCAATTTTCACCTTTGAAGATTTATCTAAAAAAATTGCTTACCAATTCTCTTATAATATTGAAAAAGACTTGACCACCTTGGATTTACACAACACCAATAAATGCAATGAAACAATTTTTTCTTCCTTATTCCAAATATGGTGAGCAATGATAATTCATTTTACATGGTCATTTCCTAAAATAGAGCTTATGGAAATATTTATGAATGACTTAAATTTAGAGTTGGGATACCATTTGTTACTTTTTTGCCCACGATCTTTTGATGAGATTATAATAAAGGTATTCAAGTATAAATAATATTGATTAATAAAGGTGTAATCAAAATAATTAAACCAAATATTAATAATTCATCAAAATTGATAAACAAACCAAATTTCTTTGCCAAAAAAAAAATGTTAACTGATATGGTATAATCGATGTCAAATAGATTCAAAACCCCCAATCTCAAACATAAACATATAATCAATAAATCAATAAATCAATAATATCACAATTCCTTGTGGACAACTAAAATAAGGAAGACCTGAATGAAAGTTCACTCAATTGGGAGACACTTACAAGAATGTTTTCCAAAAGTTGGCTCACGTAAACATGATAACATGGCCAAACAGTAAACCCTTTGATGAAAATGTTCCCAAATCTTACTAGTACAAAGAGGATGAGTATTATGAATACCATCAGATTAAAGGACATTCAACTAATACGTGTATGTGCCTTAAACACTATGTTCAAGACCTCATTGATAGAGGTGACATAGTGATTAAAAACCAAACATTTAAACCATATAAAAATAAAAAATTGGGGATATACCAAGATCCATTCCCCAATCATGAGCAAGGAAAGGGCAAGTAGAAATAGGAACAACTAAAATTTAGTAATGTTAATCAGAGGAGTCATCCATTTGATTCTATCATCAATAGCATCAATATTATGCATAACCATGTCAATGTTATTACTTTACAATCATACATATGTAGAGTTATCATAAGGTGATAAAATATTACCCTCCCAAGTGTATCATCCTCTAATGTTGAATGAAATTACAACATTATTGACCATCTTAAAAAAATGCCAGCAAACATTTCAATTTTAGACATTCTTAAGACATCCCTTATGTGTAAATATATTTTATATAAAGTTATCCAAGATTTGAATGTTCCTTAAGAAATTAATCATTTAAATTTCCAATCATTAATAGGTCCTTTGGTAATAAATAATCAAGTAATGTTTGATCATTCAAATGTCTCTCCTTTAGGTTCAAATCATAACATCTCATTGTATATAGAGGTTACTATTTCTAGGCACAAAGTGAAAAGGGTTATTATATCAAATGATTCAGCACTGAATCTATGTAAATTAAGATTTATAAAACATCTAGGATCTTTAATAATAGTGTTGGAAACAAACATCATCACCATAAAGGAATATGATAATAATGAGCAACAAACTATCAAAACAATCCATCTTCCTTTGATGGTAGGGTCTATCATTAATAAAACTCTTGTTCATGTTCTGTATCTTGATCTACCATACAATATACTTCTTGGATACCCTTGGATTCATTTCATGAATGACATTCCATCCACTCTTCACCAATGTTTAAAATTCTCCCATGCAGGAATGAAAGTTACTATACAAGGTGATCCTCATATCTTCTAATAGTGTAAGCTATTGGAAGGCAAATATCAAAAATCAAAATATCTACCAGTTACAAATGATAATTTTACTCTTGTTGAGTATTATCCTTTGATTTAAAATTATGTCCATCTAGAAATCTTATTTCAAACACCTCCCCTTCATGGTTGGATTAATACACTAACTACTTCCATCTCCATTAAAAAAAATTCAAATAGTGAAACATCTAACAAACCATTTGAACAAGATTCAAATAGATTATCTAAGTAAGCTTCAAATTAACCATCTGTAGGACAAGCTTCCAATCAGCCTTATATTGAGCAAGCTTTCAATCCACAATCTACTACCAGAGCATCCTCATTCACTTCTTCCCATTTTAAGATCATTGATTGAGGCATGAATGAATATATAATTTAGGATTTTTACATAAGTATAATAAATACCAATCCAAATGACTATGGCATGCCCCACCATGTAAAGGACAATAAAATGTTAAAGAATCTTGATAAGACAAAATTTATAGATGGGTGGTTTTCTTTCAGATGAACATACCAAATATTTAAACCCTTCTTGGATTTATTCTAACAAATTAGCTAATTATTTCTCTAACAAGAAGTATCCCTTTAAAAATCCATCATGTGAAATATAATGAACTATAAAGGTAAAGGTCTTGGCCTCCATGAACAAGGATCCATTAAACTTATCATAATAAATTCAAATGAGGCAAAACATGGTATAGGATTTAACCCACTCAAGGTGCATCTTAAAATATCCCAAAGTGGCTCTTCTAATGAGTCAAAGGATGATCCTTTAGACAGTGAGATGGGTTCTATAATTATCCACTTTGAAGAGATTGTGCTCACCACCCCATTTCATGAAAATGTCATCTTTACACTTGACCTTGCATATCCATGCCTCACATAGTAGAACCAATAATCAACACCTCAACTTGATCATTTTTAGAATGATGAAGCTATATCTGAATCCTTGAAGACAAGAGATCAAATTCTAGTAGGTGACCATAAAAAATGATTTCTAATTTAGTTAGAAGATTAAACATACTCTGGGGAACAAAAATTACATCACATTATCAGTTTATCTTCTACATCCAAATACATAGAGTTTGAGGAAGATTTCCATCTTCCTATACCACCCATAAATTAAAAGATGAATCAAATATACTTATTTAATAAATCATTCATGTGAACATTAGCACCAAAGAATATCCTAAAATTATTAAACTTACCATATCACTCACTCAAGAATAAAGGGACCTATTTACACTTCTTCTTCATGAATTATCTTAAGTGTTTGCATGGTCTTATGTGGATATGCTAGGACTAGATCCAGAACTAGTAGTTCATCAACTTGTGGTGCATCTAGATGCAAAACTAATAAAATAAGATGCATCCTAATATTACACTACTAGTAAAGGAAGATCTAAATAATAAGTTGGATATCAGTTTCATACATCCTATTGATTATTCAAACTAGATATAAAACATTATACTAGTATCAAAGAAACTAAAAGGGATTAGAGTCTACACTAATTTCTATGATATAAATAAATCATGCTTGAAATATGATTTTCCATCACCCAACATAAACATGATTATAGATTCAACTATAGGTCATGATATGTTATTTTGATGGATGGATTTTTAGGCTATAATCAAATAATTTTTTTTGCCAAAGATCAACACAAAATTGCATTTAAAACTCCATAGGGGACATTGTATTATCAAGTGATGCCTTTTGGTTTGAAAAATAATAGAGCTACATATTAGTGAGAAATGATCATCATTTTCAATGACATGCTTCATGATATTATGGAAGACTATGTATATGATATTCTTACTAAATCTAAGTCTAGAAAAGACCACCCTCAAGTGCTTCACCATATTTTTGAATGAATCAGAGAGTACAACATGAGACTAAATCTAAAGAATTGTGTGTTTGGCATGGAATCAATAAAGTTGTTAGGGTTCATTGTTTCACAATATAGAATTGAAGTTAATCCCTCTAAATTTTTAGCTATCATGGATATGCTTCCACCTAAGAATCTTAAGCAAATTAAAAGTCTTCAAGGAAAAATTTAAGAAATCAAAAGATTCATATCTCAACTTACATACATTTGTCACCCATTCAACTTTCTACTAAATAAGGACACTCCTTTTACATGGAATGAGAATTGTCAAAAAGCATTTGAAAATCTCAAACAATATCTTTCCAACCCATCAATACTAATGCCACCTAGTACTGGTAAACCTTTTTTGTTGTATATTTCATCTAATCAGTTTGCACTATGGGCATTATTAACACATCATGATGATAGTGGGAAAGAATGGGCAGCGTAATACCTAAGAAGAACTCAGATATCATATGAGCTCAACTAATATCAAATAGAAAAGGCTTTTCTCATAGTTGTTTTTTATTCTCATAAATAATGATATTACATGCTCTATAATCAAACCAAGATTATTGCTAAGATTAACCCTCTTAAATATCTTTTATCCAGAATAGATCTAATAGGTAAGATGGATAAGTGGGTTATTCATCTTAGTGAATCATATTTAGAGTATGTTAACCAAAAAATAATCAAAGGACATGTTTTATCAGATGTATTGGTAGAAGCACCACACACCAAAAAATCACCTCTTATTGTAGAATTCTCAGATGAAACAATAATTTTTATAAATGAGTCTCTAGTTTGGTAGCTTTTCTTTTATGGTTCCTTTACCAATAATGGATCAGGGGCATGTATCTTGTAGGTCAAACCTAATAGGGATTACATTCCTAAGGCATTTCAAATTGAATTCCCTTCCACTAATAACATAACATAGTATGAAAGTCTCATAACAAGCCTCAAGATGGAAATCCAATGGAGAATTCAACATCTCCTTATTATTAGTGATTCTAAGCTTATCATCAATCAAGTCACTAATGAATTCCAAGATCATGATGATAAATTGATCCCTTACTAGTGAATGGTGGATATTTTTGAATTGTCTTTTGAGTACATCCAATTTGAACAAGTGCCAAAAATCAATAATCGAGTAGCAGGTGTTATGGCTACCTTTAGTTCCCTATTAGATTTAAGCACAAAACATAACAAATTTATGGTTGAGTACTTAAGGATACTAACTTATGATACACTTGATTTTGAAATGGTTTGTGAGTTGGTTGGTCCCACTTCTCTATGGTACTCTGATATATATACATAACTTTATAATCATACCATCCCATCTAGCTTATCAGCTAACCAGTACAAGTCTTTTATTCAATACACATCTCGCTACACCATCCTTGACAACACCCTATATCATCAAGGCTATGATGTAACCCTTTTATGCTATTTGAACTCTAAAGAATCTACTTTTGTAATTAGATAAGTTCATGAGGGAGTTTGTGGAGCACATTCAAGTTATATGGTCTTTGCAAAGAAGATTTTATGATTAGGTTACTATTGGCCTATAATAGAATCTGATTCATGCACCTATGTCAAGAAATTTATACCCTATTAAAAACATGGGGATCTTATCCATAGTCCATCATAAGATTTGAAACCCATCACAACACCTTGGCCATTTTCCACATGGGGGCTACATCTCATTATAAAAATATATCCTAGTTGTTTTGATGGACATAAGCATATTATAATGTCAACAAAGTATTTTACCAAGTGGGTCAAGGAAATGCCACTAACTTATGTCACTAAAAAGAAAATTTCCAAATTTATCTTTATATCACTTTGGTATTCCTTCCACTCTCATTTATGACAATGGTAAATTATTCAAGAATAAATATGTTAAGACTCTTTATAAAACCTATCATATCAAGCACAGGTGGTCCACTCCTTATTACCGATAAGGCAATGACCTAGCTGAGGTAACTAACAAAAATATTTTGTGAATCCTTAAGAGAGTTTTAAATGAAGTTGGTCATGATTGGCATACTCAGTTATATCATGCCATCTGGGCATATTGTATTGGTATCCTCACACCCATGGGGCAACCCCTTATTCCCTTGTCTATGGAAATGAGTTTATTCTTCCCATAGAGGTCAAGATTCTATCTTTACGAATATACTTACAACAAATAATATATGAAGAATCATATCAAACTTCACACCTAAGTGAACTTGACCTTTTAGATGAGAAATGACTTAATTTGTTAACCCATTTGTAAGATTACCATAGTTGCATTTACCATAGCTATAATAAGTAGATTAAAGCCATGGAATTTGAAATAGGATATCTTGTTCTTAAGGAGAACTAATGAAACACTAACACTGAGAGAGAGAAGAAGGGAACATTTGAGCCTAACTAGTTAGGCCCATATGTTATCATTGCCAAGTATAGATCATGAGCTTAAAAATTAGCTACTAAAGATGGAGAGCAGTTTGATGAACCCATGAACATCATACACCTTAAGTGATTCTAAGCCTAAATTTATTCTATATACTATTATTTTTTTATTTTTATTTTGACCCAGAGGTATCCTTGATCCTAATTGGGACACTATGACTTCACCCAATGACCTTCATTAGGGAGAACAGAGGTGAGACTAATCCTCTGGGGGATGTTGGTGCAGCTCGTATACACTGAAGAACCTTTTTAACTTAGGCCACGAGAATCAACCTCAGGACTTATATGTTAATAACCCAAATCCCTTATCCAACTATGCCATCCATGTGGGGTGTCTTAGTTGGTAAAAAAAATTAAAAAAAAAGAAAAAAATAAAAAAAATGCATAGATCATCCAAATGTGAAAACTAGTTTACTAATGTTTTGGGCAAGTACCATGGTGAAAACAAAACTTTTGGCACCATATGTAAAACATTATCTACATTTACCCAAGGTTATTTGGGGCATTGTGTTTTAGTAATCCATTGTATATTCCCACCTTTATCATTTGTTATTTTTTAGTCACTTATCCTATAGCATGTTAAGTTTAGGGTTGGTATTCCTACATGTGAACCTACATCTTTGATCATGATAGCAGAAAAATGTCTTTTATATTCCTTGTTTTGAAAAACCCCAAAAATACAAAAAAATCAATAACATTATGAAAACATCCCAAACTAAGTTAAACATTAACCTCAATACATCTACCATTCTAGTTAACTTCCATATTATTCACTCATTATTGGGTGGGTCTCACACACATTTTTTTCATCTGACACTTAAACATTTCATTAATCACCCACTTTCTAATCACTTCCTTTATTGGGAGAACTACATAGGCCTGATATCCCTACATGGAATTTATCTAAGGTGGATTTTATAGGCAGTGCTTAGAGACATGGGGTCTTTGGGGTCAACTCAGCCACTATCTTCCCCATCATCCATTTCCCCAAGCTTGGATTAGCTTATCCTAATGCTTCCTCATCAATTTTTTTTTACTTATCCTATATCTTGGCTAAAATTGAAAATATCTTTCTTCAAATGTTAAGTCTTTCCTTACAATTTTTTCCTACTCAATCTTTTGTTTGTTGTTATTATTGTCTTATTTGTTTTTTAATCTTTAGTCATTAAGTTGGTTACTTATCCATTTTCTATCCCTAACCATTAAGTTGGTTATTTATTCATTTTTCTATCCTTATCCATTAAGTTAGTTATTTAATCCATTAATTTTTTAATCCATTTTATCCCTAACCTTTCAAATGGTTATTTCCTTCTTTGTTTCCTTTATCCATTGTGATTGTTTTTCAATGTGTCAATTGTTTATCTTTATGATTTTTTATTATTTGTTAATTTATTTGTGTATCATTTTTTCTTAATATTTTTAAATCAACATTTTATATGTTTACATCATTTAAATTACTTTTGTTTTCAAATCTTGTTTTAAATTGTTGTTTTTTGTGTGTTTGAAAAGATTATTTTGTGAATTGCATAATAGTATGGTTATGGTTTTATCATATCATGATGTACATTGATTTTACATAATTTATTTTTTTCTTTAGTTTATATGCATAAAATATAAACATTAATCATGATTATTCAATATCATTGGTGGTAATGTGTTTTATGTTATATTAAAAATTAGGTTACTTAAGACTCTCTATTGTTGGAAATCCAATGCAAGGAATACAAAAAAAAAATTAAAGTATCTATGTTACATTTTAATACATACATAAATCCAGTCATACATCACATAATCCATAATCCATATGTTAAAAGAATTAAAACATTCTATCATAAATCAAAATGTAGTAAATATTACTAGTGCTAAATATACCCATATATTTGTCAATCATGCATAAAGTCCATATAAAATCAATAAACAATCCATAATGTCCATCAAAATAGTACAAGGTCTCATAATAATCATGAATATATATATCTAATGTGTCTATACAAAAAGATACATCTCAAAAATATATACATCGATGAACCAATCCATCATCTAAACATTGTGTCATGTATCATCCTATCCCTTTAAACGAGTTTATGGTCCCAGGAATAGATCCTCATGTTGTGGTGTGCCTCATGGAGGACCCATCACACATTGTACCTACCCCATTGACCTCTCTAACTCAATTGGATATGTCGATCTCTTTGATGCAGATCATCTCATAAAGTACTCTATAAAAGATCATGCCCTATAAGAATGTGGCATAACCTCCTCATGCAAGATCCTATAATATGTGGCCTTCTCCATGGCCCTCATCACCCTATCTAATGTCATTATTTTTCCCTATCCAACTAGTAATACCCTCACTTCTAGTAGCTCAGTCTTAACAATGCCTCTCTCCTATCTATATCATTATGTCAATGTTGTACAATCTAGAGCTTAGGTCTCCACATCATGTGTCACAAATTTTATAGCCATGTCATCTCTATATATATACCATCAAAAATAGTTTATAACCTATCAACCTTAGACCATAATCATCTAATCTCCATAGTTTTATCCCTCTACCATCTACCACTCTCTATAATCTAAACACCTCCCTGTGTAACCAATTTATATCCCTATCAAGAGATTTGATATCCTCATGAAGTCTATCCATAAGAACCTACTCCTCCTAAGATCTCAGAGTGTGTGAAGAAACAACATCACCCCTATCTATCTAATTATTATATGTTTTTCTCATGACTATAATTTCCTCTTCTCTATCCCCCTCACTATCAATAACTATGAGTGGAGTCTTCCCTCCAACCTTATACTCTATATAAAAATGCATATTTGTATCCAAATCTATCTTAACCCTTGCCTCATGTAAAATCTCAAGATCCTTCATCTCTATAATCTCAAAAACATATAGCTAACTTATCTCCACCACACATCCTTTGCCTCATGCTCATGATCATCCCCTATCTCTTGTAATAGCCCTCCTAATTTAGGCTCCTAATCTTATGCTTTATGGCTAATTTCTCAAGATAAAATCCAGTCTTTATATCCATTTCTATGATGGTGAATATAATGTAGTCAATCTCAATAGACAATGTTAGGCCCACCAATCTATATAACCATCCACAACTCTTGCATCAAGCACATCTCTCTAGTCACTCCATATAGTTGTCTACAGCTATGACCAACTATGATCAATTATCACTAGATCAATGGTCATGTCCCATCAAGTTCTCTCTCTCACTGATCATGGAATTATGTGTGTAAAAACTATTATATGATGCCTAATCCCAAATTTTCTCATCACCCTATCTGGGTGATATCTCTTTATGATGTAGTCATGTGTCTCGATAATGTATCACTCCATCATCATATAGTCTATGTGTAATTTATCCTCTACCCAATGAAATACAATCTCTTTATAAGGTTTTTGGGTGATCTAGTCATCACCTAGCTCATTAATATCCCTCCTATAAAACTCTAAATCACTTAAATGTGGTTTAAAAGTGCCAATAATCATATGCCACTTGTATACTAATGGTTCATCAATAAACAGAGTTCTCATGTGCCCGACTAGCCTCTCTATATAAATGTGCTCCCAACACCATATCTATAGTAATGTCAATGGTCCAATCTCCCTCCCATATGTATAGGATGCATGATGTAAATCCCTATATAGGTATGTTCATATGCATGGATCCATGCAAATCACTCACCCATCTCCATCATATCTCTAATCACATATAATAGACCGATAGAACATAATATCTCACTCTTGTTAGGTAGCATAATGCCACTGACAATAGCCATAATCATAATAGTCAAAAAATCCATCTCTAATTTAGTGAAATAATCTACATACACACCACCCCTAATAATAAGAATCATACCATCACCAAAAATCTTATACAATGTAGTCTCATGTGGACCCTTCCCCTAGTAAACCCATCTCCTTCATATTAAAATCCCTAAAATATGATAAACATCCTCTAATGTGACTATCATCTCTCTTATCGATAAGTGAAATGTATTGGTTTCACTATGCCATCTCTCAACAAGTGTTGTTAATAGTGCCCTATTTACTCAAATCCTTAGCATATATAATATATGATAAACTAGTAGCCTCTATAACTCCAATCTCATATTGTATAAAGCTATCCATCCACACCATTGATCCAGGCCTCTATTCTCATGTCACTAGCACTGGTAATACCTCTTAAAAATTAAACATGTTATCATCTAGGTAATTATTCAAAATAATAATCAAATAATCCTATGTTAAAAGCATTAAAAAACACAAACACTATCACATGAACATCTTTCATCCACATATTCATATGTCATTATCTTACCAATTATTTATCTTTTCCTAAAACTTTATTTCCATCTTTACCACATGTTTTTGCTTCTACATTAAACATTTTTGCTACTCGCTTTTGTAATTTTGCTATCAATCTCTTCAAATTCACATCTCTATTTTCAAAATTTGCCCTAAAAATGAATTTTCACCTCATTCAAATAATTTCATGACCCATTCTAGTAATTTTGCTTATCCAATCTATGATTTCATGACTTTGAAACCACAAAATCACCATTTCTACCCAATTTATACCCTAACACAATTTCACTACCCTATTCTACAAATTCTCTTCCATGCTAAAATAATTCATAGTTTCTTCTAACAAATTTGTAACTTTCATTGCCAAATTCATAGATAGTCCATCTAAAAAATTTATTTTGGTCAATTTTAGGCCTTATTAAATAACAAAATGCAAAAAAAATCTAACTTACTAGAGGTCTACTCCTCTCATACCTCTAAAATCTCCTCATGCACTCTACATGGTGCTTGTGGTGTGGAATGTGATCCATTTTTCCTCCATGATCTTAGAGCAAATCTCTCCAATCAAATTTTCACAAATGAATCTATTCACCCCATTTATTCTATTTATCCCTCCTTATCCTCATTCTTCATCCATTTTGACTTCAAATTTTAGGATACATAAAATCAACCTATTCCTATTTTTTCTCAAAATCTTACAACAATCAATTTGCATAAAATTATCATTATAATTTGAAAAAATAGATTTGAAAATCAAATTTTCACAAATGAATCTATTCACCCCATTTATTCTATTTATCCCTCCTTATCCTCATTCTTCATCCATTTTGACTTCAAATTTTAGGATACATAAAATCAACCTATTCCTATTTTTTCTCAAAATCTTACAACAATCAATTTGCATAAAATTATCATTATAATTTGAAACTCAATAAAATTTTTCATTTTCAGATTTGTAGCTTATTATCACTGGGATATATTATTTCCAAAACTACTCAATTGAACCCTACATCATTAGTAAAACCTAAGCGTGCAATCTTTGAATGGTATAATATATTATTTTTCTAATAAATACTCTAGTTTTGATTAATTAAGGGCAACCTTTTTACACAACCTAAATCTTGAAAATTTGACAATGATTCTATAATAAGTTGATCTATTGCTCATCCAAATCACTTTGTCCAATTCCCCTTTTCATCAATTTCAAGCATTTGTTTATTTTATCACTCAAACCCTTTAGGGGCATCATCACACTCATTTTCATTCATTTAGTGAAAATTTCTCTTTCTTAATCATCAACTCTCTACTTCTTCTACTATTCTTTGAAATAGTATTGTGTAGTCATATAAAATTCAAAAATTGGTAACTTGAGTATGGCTTGTGACACCCAACCCATATGTCTCTCTTGCTTTCTCTCATGACCCTCAGGCATCTTTTCAATAATTTACAGTCATTCGTAGCCTTCCAAAATTGATCCCAATTGAGCCAAACCCTTTTTTCCATGACTAATCCATCCCCCTAGGCCCCATCAGCTTAAGACAATCATGCTACACTTAGACTATAACACCAGTGCCACTCCTATGCAAATGCAATTTTGGCCCCAATGGTTAATTCCTTTTAGTTCCCCATCCTTATCCTTATCATCCTAATATGATCACATTCAACCCATGACCAATATATACCTATAAATTCCCATTCAAATATCATTTAGAAAGGGTTGGCAAATATCAATAAGTCAGCAAGAATATAAGTAAGAATACTCAAGAAATCTTCCATATTTTCTGCTACAACCAACCAGTATACTTACAAGCTTATTCAAATCCTTACATCAATCCCTAGCCATCTTAAGTACATCCAATTTAGCATTTTTCATATTCATACACTTAAATTCACAAACCACATCAAGTGGGAGAACTACATATGGCTTGATCCCTCTTCAGAGTATTTGTATGTAGGTAACATGCCCACATAAGGGGTGTGGATATATGTTCAATAAATCTTAAACACACTAACCCCCCTCTCTCTCAAAATTGTTCAAAATACAATGGAGTATAGGGTTTGAAGATAATATCTACTCTAAAAAGGAGCTCTACAAACTTCCAGCTATTGAAACTTCATGGACAAGGTCACGTTGACCTAGCAAATAAAACTTAGAAAGCTTAGATCCTTAGGAAAATAGTGGTAGAGGTAGACTATAACACCAATGCCACTTCTATCCACTTTTTAAACTCCTATCCAATCATAAAATTAAGGTTAGATCTTAGTTTGTGATAGTGTCTTAGTCTTGTATAGTGAATATCAAACCCTATCTCAGTTGTATTAGTCAGTTTTTAGCTAAGTCTTCTTTTCCATCTCTTATTACTATTTTTAGAAAGGTCAAAATTACAATATACTTTACACAAATTAGTAGATTAATTATTGCATATTTATTTACTAATTTTACTACTCAGACCCTTTAACTAAATTAGGAATAATACACCAATATTCTCAAAAAATTTAAATCATTTGGTGAACTTGACTTACTTCATTTATGCATAAAAACCCTAGAAACCCTAGTGTAAAATTCCTACTAATTTTTCCTATATTTTTTTAATTTTTTACCTTCATATTAGAATAAAAAATTAACATTAAATTTTAAAATTTCATAGTAATTTTAAAATAATTTTCTTTCAAACCCTAGTTGTCCATACTAGGTCCCAGTATTTTCTAAGTAATTTTCCAATAATGTTTTGAATTTTAAATTGCATATTTAAATAAAAAAATAACCTTAAATTTCAAAATTCAATAGTACTTTTTCAAAAATATTTATTTTTCAAAACCTTAGTTACATCTACTAGGTCTTGTTCAGTCACAATTTTTTTGATTTTTTACTAGCATATTTAAATAAAAAATTCACTTTAAATCTCAAAATTTCATAGTATTTTTATAAATAAATCATCTTTCAAACCCTAGTTTCATATACTAGGTCCCATTGATTTTCAAGTATCACCTTACATATTTGTGAGTTTCGTATCCTTTTTATGCAATTTTTAGTTAACTATTTTTAGGACTTTACAATTCCTATATTCAATACTTTCATTTTCTAGCACTTGGTCTACTACAAATTATTGCAAAAACATCAATCAAATCTCAAATTGTTTTCATACTTTAACAATGGCCTAATATATCAATTTTTGATGAAACCAATAAAAGGGTACTTCAATAACTCATAGCCAAACACCTTGACATGCAAGATGACATGCTTAAAATACTACAAGAAGAACAACAAAGAGTAAACAATGGTCAATATTACCAAACCACAGAGCAACCAGTTGAAAATGACACTACATGGGAAACTATGTCTTAATAACCCCCTATAGCAGCCCAACTGACCTCTATACCACCAAATACATCTAGTACATCTTTGTCTCCTAATTTGGTAGCCTTTGTGTAAGAGATGAGATCTCTTAAATCCAAGGTGCTACATCTTGAGCAAATTTCTTCTAGACCTATAGAAGATTTGTATTATTTTTCTCTATTGTATACACCATTGGCACATCACATTGCTTCTACACCCTTGCCACAAGATTTTGTTTAACCCAAGCTTACTCTATATGATGGCAAGGATGATCTAGAGACACATTTGAGAGATTTTCATGTAGTATGCTTGGACTATATACCAAATGACTAGATACTTACCAATCTATTTCCATGGAGCCTAAAGGATTATGCTTTACAATAGTTCTATAGTCTATTGAATCATTCAATCAATGTATTCAATCCTTTAGTTGACATGTTCCTAGCTCATTTAAGCATTAACATTGGTGATAACATTTCATATGCCCAAGTTACATAACATAAACAAAGGTCAAATGAGAATCTCACAGATTATGTTCTTTGCTATAATACTATTTTAGCTTAGATGAATAACCCCATGACTGATCAAGAGTTACAAGATCTCTTCAAATAGAGTCTTCTACCATCTTTGCATGAATCAATTATGTTCAAAAGATTCTCTTCCTTCACTAAATTTTGTCACACACTAAAGGAAAGAGAAGTCAAATTAATTTCAATGGGAAAACTCAAGTACACAAGTATCTCAAAAACAACAAACAAGATTAACAACAAAGTCCCATACAAAGTCAAGGTCAATGATCATAAGAGTTAGAATCAATTAATAGCTAATGTAGCTTCTGAGCCCCTTTAGTGAGTGGTTTTATCAACACCTCCTTGGTGAACCTTCACTAATCTACCAATATCTCCAGGTAGAGTTTTACAATAGCTATTAGAATGTAACATCATATCTCTCCTTTCTATTCAAGAAGTTGACCCAACAAATCCTCTTCTAAGGGGATATGATCAACATGCATTTTGTGAGTTTCAAAAGGCACCATGCCATACAAAAAATAGATGCATTAGTTTGAGACACAAGATACATGATTTGATAGATGGAAATCATATTGATCTTGGCACTTCAGTTGAGCCTCCTCAGCCAAAGAAAACACATGATAAAGCTTTAAAAATCTTCTTAAATCATTTTTATAGCATTGTAAACAAGAGACAGGGGACACATTAGGGGTTCATCATACATATCATGCACATCCACCACTAGATACATATAGGGCACCTTCAGTTGAGACACATCTTTTGAGTAACATGATTGGTATATACAATTATAGAGTTCTAGCTAGACCTTCCATCTCCTTATCAGAGTAGGAGATAGTTGAGAATGATTTAGATTAACATGCACTCTTTATCAGATATTACATTCACAATCATCCTATTCATAATATTCTCATAGATAATGGATCTAGTGTGAACATGTGCACTATGAATTTATTACAATGTTTGGGATATTCAAAGTAGGATATTATCTTGATAGACATAGTTATTAGTGGATTCAGTGGGCACATATAGAGTCCATTGGGTGAGATTTTAATTCTTCTACAGGTTGGTATAACACATGTGGCCACACTATTCACAATTATTCCTAGTGTAGGAGTTTTTGATATATTACTTGGTTGACCATAGATTTAGAAACTTTGAGCATTACCTTCTATAGTTGATAGATGCATGAAATTCATTCATTCTAATCAAGTTGTTATAGTTGGTAGGGTTCCATATGAGTTACCATTCCCCACTTTAGAGCCATTTTCTACTTTATAGTCACCTATTTTAGTATAGCCTCTACTTCTAGTTTCTCCACCAATTATAGTTCCTCCTCTAGTTTCAATTCAAACATAGTTGAGGCATCCATCACCAACATAGTGAGTTCATACACCTCCATAGATTCAAGATTCTAGATAGCTTCTAGCTCTAATGTTCACATTGAGGGTAATATCATTGAGATCTCATGCATCTACTCATAGAGCTCATGTTAAAAGAGCTTCTCCTACTACTAGATGGGTCATTAAGAGCCCTATAGTTACATCCACTTCTTAGATTTATAGGGGGACCCCGCACTGAGTTTATACTTTAGATATTTTAGAGAACTTACAACATATATAGTTTTTGGAGCTATAGTCTCAGCATTCCCATCATGCTTCATGACCATGCATGATTCCTCTCCTTGACATAAGACACCATGATAGGGAGTATACCATGATACTCCTTGGTTAGTATCATCCCTTCATATTTACTTGTACATGGTTTCTCAATATTTCTTTTACATAGTTTCTATTTTCTCACTTATACATAGTTTCTAAATATTTCTTGTGCATAATATTCCTATGATTAATTATACATAGCCCATAACATTGCACAAATACAAAAACATTCAAATAACTCAAAATATAAAAATATTCAAATATGTCAAAAACACCAAAAACACTTTGATTATATGCATCATCCATGCTTTACATTTATACTATCATGTTATACTTACATTTTCTATTATATGATATTGTTTGTTGATTTATCTCCATTACCATGCTTCACTTGATCTCCTTTGAGTGTGTGCAGTGACATCTAACTCTTTGATTTCTTCAATCTACCTATTGAGGGGGCATCCTACTTATACATTAGGACATACATCGATATACATACCAACTAGGGGCATATTATACATGACTACACCATCTAGGTTATGCCATTCCTACACCACACACTTTAGTTGTCATGTTGATGTACATTAATTACTATCTTACATAGATTACTCTATAAACATTCACTACTATATAACACTTGTGCATTTCTTGGCATTTACCTAGTCTTGTAATCCATGTCTTGCATACTTTAATTTATTATTTTTGATTAGCTAGATGTGATTATATTTCCAACATTCACATGCTTTCCTTTTTTCTTTGCACAGCTAGATTGATTGTATTTCTCAGTTCTTGTTTTGTCTCTTGTATGTGCCTTACAACATTTGCCAATGTCCTTTCCTTGTAATATTATATATGATTATGGCTTTCATGCCAACCTTGTTTGTTTCAATTATATGTGTATGTGGCATTTGAACATGATTTGTATGTTTGCCTTCCAGTTTGAGTGTCATGTGCCCATGTCCCATGTTTGCTTGGCCCTTTGGCCACCCTTGTATGCTTTTTGCTTCTTGCCTTGTGTGTTTGTTGCTTGATTGATTTTTGATTTTTTGCAATGCCATAATCCTCATCATGCATTATCTTGCTTTCTTGGATGCCATAATGGGCATCATGCTCCATCCTTCCATGACAAATAACAAATAACAATTAATAATTCTAGTTCTAGTTCATTACTTTATACATGTTATTACATTGTTACACCTATCTAGGCATACCTCTACTGATCTAATAATATCTCAATAAAAACTATGTTATATCTTGAGATGTCTTATCAATTATCATTACTATATCATGTATCTTTGCATCATAACACACTTATAGGGCTCTTTCTTCTGAGGGTAGTCATTTTAGGGTATTCATTCCTACCCTCAAAAGAGGGGGCAACAAATAGAAGTTTTGTCATAAAAAATCTAGCTTTTAACATACCCAAAATAACAACCAGACATCAAACCAGTTATAATAGACTAGGGAAATAGTGAAAAAGTTAGAATATTTACTAGATTTGGCCTAGGAAAATAGTGCTAAGATTGGACTATAGTGTTGGTGACACTTTTATCTATTTTCAATGCTCGTATCCAAACAATATAAAAACTAGACTTTCTAGAAGTAGGCAAAAAAGTAGGTTCAACTATAGTTTTACACAATCAGACTAGTTTAGAATCAATAGTTTTTAGTACACTTTTTCTCACAAAATCCAAATATAGGGGGTATTATGCATGACATGATGGTTCTCACTTCCATTTTTAGATACAATAGTTGGTATAATTTCCAAATCAAAATCCATGTTTTAGACACTAGTGATTAGGGGTAATGTGTGCAACACATTTATTTTATTTTTGAATTCAACATTACCCAATAATTCTTAGCAATTGTGTGCCTTATTCCATTTGTAGGTGGCTGGCATCATTTCAGAGTGGCTTTCATAGAATCCTATCCTCCACATTTTAGATTGACTTTCATACAATCCTAGTGCCTAATTTTGGAGTGGATTTCATACAATCCTAATCTCCATCTTTTAGAGTGGCCAAGAGTGGCCTAGTTTCTAGAATACATTTAGATATCCATGCCAACATTGTTAGATCACAATACATTCACAAGATTCAGGATCCATCCTATATGACATACATTTCATACTAGTATCAGTTCATAGCTTCACTTCATGGGGAAATGATGGAGTCAAAGGACTAGCTAGCCTTTGTATTCTTGAACCACCTATTTAGATGGATTGGACACATAGTCCAGACATTGATTAACATATGCATGACCACCTAGCTTCACTTAGTGGGTAATGATGGAGCCAAAGGGATAGCTTTTGCATTCTTGAGCCACTACCAGGGAATTGACCACTCAACTCCATTCATGATATCACTCTTGGTAAAACATACCCAACAAACCTAGCATATCCAACATTACTCAACATCACAACATGTTTTGTATTGGTCCACATACCTAGTGAGTTATATTCATTCCTTTCTCTTCCTCTCTCTCATACCCAACTTTTGTACATTCTTATTTTAGATATAACATATCTAGTAATAACTAATCTACTCTTTATTTTCTCTTATATATTTTCACTTCATAATGTGCTCTCTCTACATACACCCAACATCACATATCTTCATGATATTTACCCTTTTAGGTAAGTTCAGTGATGTTTACTATTTTTCCTTTATCCTAGTGTTTTGCTTTGCTGCATCACTAGAATAAAGAGGGGGGAAAATGCAGTCATATAAAATGCAAAAAATGGTAACTTGAGTATGGCTTGTGACACCTAACCCATAGGTCCCTCTTGTTTTCTCTCATGACCCTCATAGTCATCTTTTAACTAATTTCCAATCATACATAGCTTTCCAAACTTGATCCCAACTGAGCTAGACCCCTTTCTCCATGATCCATCCCCTAAGCCCCATCATATTAGGACAATAGCACCACACTTGGAGTATAGCATCGGTGCCACTCTTATCTACTTCTGGTGCTCTTGTCCAAGTGTAATTTTGGCCCCAATGGTCAATTCCTTCTTGTTCCCCATCCTTATCCTTGTCAGCCTAATGTGAGCACATTCAACCCAAGACCAATAAATCCCTATAAAATCCCATTCAAAGATCATTTGGAAAGGGTTAGAAAATATTAATAAGCAAGAAAGAATATAAGAAAGACTACTTAAGGAATCTTCCCTAATTTTGGCATACAACTAGACAATATACTTTCAATCTTATTCAAATTGTTACACCAGTCCCTAGCCATCTCAAGTACATCCAGTTTAGTATTTTGCATATTCATACACTTAATTTCATAAAGCATATTAAGTGGGAGAACTACATATGTCTTGATCCCTCTTCTAAGTATTGGTATGTAGGAAGCATGCCCACACAAGAGGGTGGATACACGTTCAGTTAATCTTACACACACTAACCCACCCTCTCTCTCAAAATTGTTCAAAGCACAATGGAGTATAAGTTTCAAAGAAAATATTTTATCTACAAGGACCTCTAAAAAATTCTAACTATCAAAAATTCATTGATATGGTCACATAAACCTAGTAAACAAAACCCAAAAAGCTTAGATCCTCAGGATAATAGTACAGATGTGGACTATAGTGTTAGTGTAGTTTCTATTTATTTTTGGTGCTCCTATTCAATCATAAAATGAAGTCTAGATCTCAGATTGTGATAGTGTCTCAATCATGTATAGTGAATATCAAACCCTATCTTAGTCATATCAGTTAGTTTCTAGCTAAGTATTATTTTCCATCTCTTATTACTAGTTTTATAAGGGTCAAAATTATAATCTAATTTACACAAATAATTATCTTAATTATTACATATTTATCTACTAAGTTTACTACTCATACCCTTTAACTAAATTAGGAATAATACACAAATATTCCTAAAATTATTAAATCATATTGCTTCACAACATTATTTCAAAGAGGAGAAAATGTAGACACCTAAATTATATTAAGTGTCTAAATATACCTAAAACCTATTAATAATTCTTCTTACTATAATTCATGACAACTCCCTTTAAATTCAAACAATTGAATAAATCAAATTAATCAATGGTGCACACTTTTAAATCCTTATTTAAATATAAAATCTATATTTTACACCTCAACCAACATCTTCCACCTTATTCTCCCTCATATGTTGACTCATCCCATCCAAACCCACAACTTCCTCAAACTCCTTTGAGTCATTCCCTAAGTTGTCAAAAAGTTTGACTCAGTCTTGCTAACTCAGCTAACCATTCCCATACTTCTCTCAACCATTTGAAATGGTCATCATCCTAATGGGTATGGGCTCATTAACCACCATTTATTATTTGGATCATTTAATAAATATAAATAATCCTCCACCATTGGATATTCCTTTAGAAAACTATAAATAAGCTTGAAAACTATCATTTTCATATATCTTGACTTATGCTAATGAAGTTCTATTCAATTTACAATTTAATCCAACAAAATCAAGTAAAATCAAAGCATCCAAAACCCATTTTTACACCAAAAATCTACCCATTCTCCCTTGCGTTGGAAGATCGAGTAACCACATTATTTAAAATCAAATTAGGTTTACATCATAATGAAGGAAACTTTCATATTTAAGGTATAAGATTGTGTTTACTATTTTATTTATTTTTTATTCTATCTAAAGTTGAATTTAGCTTAGATTAAGATTGAATAATTAGTTGATTTTTTATCATTTCTATATTTAATTCATACACTGACATTCTCCCATTAGGTCAAGCTCTCATAGGCTCTAACATATCTATCAAGTCCAATAGATTGATAATTCTGACTTTGGGGCACCCTAATTAGCTAAGATTTGATAGGTTTTGACCTTGTTATTAGAGATCCACTTAGTGATATTTCATTAACCCATCCTCCCTAAACAAATCCATAAAAGTGATTAAGTAAAATAAAAATAATCATGATGAATTAGATGCTCACCTAGCTACCAACTGGATTATATAACGTGACATGTAGGACTCTGGGAGCATGACATTCTGGGATAATTTACAATGAAAACAAACCTATATAAAATTTAACACATTAAATATTCTAATAAATCACCTAGTTTACTTTGGGATGCCACCAGGACTCGATTTCATTAACTTTAGAGGTCATGAGGGATCTGTACAAGGATCAATTAGACCTTCAAATAATCCACACATTTGAGTAAACTAGGGTAGAATGGGAATTTGAGGATTCTCTCTTGATGAAGTTTTTCAAAGTGAGACAAAAGGTTTGATAACTCTAAATTATATCATTTTTAAGAGGGGTACCCCATTTTTATGAAAAAAGAGGCGTGTTGGCCACAACAGAACTCAATGAGGAGAGAGGGAAAATTGATCCACCCTATTATAATTAAAAATAGGGATAAGTGATATGCCAAAGTGAAATAATATTCCCCTATGAGGGTGAGATGTATAAATGAATAATATAATAGTTTTATTCCCAAATATATACATGGTAGAAACTATGAAAATATAGGAAACAAACATAGTATGCCATAAGTAATAGTGTACATGATATGGATCATAACACCAATAAAATTATAAAACTTAGTATAAGCAATGAAATCACACATAATAATGTAACCAAATATAAAGTAATTTTAACCATAAAACAAGAAATGTGACCAACAAACAATCAATGGCACAACATGATGACCAGATGATCCTATATGGAAAAAACTAGATAAGACATGACAAAAAAAGCACACATACACACAAGTAAAAACACACACATGAAAGAAATAGAGAATTTAGAGGGTAAAATAGAATATGAAATATAATCATGTATCTATAATATGTAGAAATATAATGTATATATCCATGTAATGCAACACACGATATGTAATCTAGAGTAAGATGTGTATAAAAAATAGTATAAATATCTATTTGATAAAAAAATACACACTAAAAGGATTCCCCTAGTATATGCATGCTGCAAATGTGATAATGTGTCTAGGTATGGGCATAATTAACCTTAAAAACATCTAAAATTTCATGTACATATGCAAATTATATATCTTATATCCTTATCAAAAGATACCATGACAAATATGTATGCAATAATAGATATGTAACCTATGACATAGGTGGATAAGAAATGATTTTAAAACTATGTAACTACGTCATTGATACAAATAAAATCAAAGCCAACTTTATATTGTTTTTTTTTTCTTTTTTTACATTTTTATGAAATTTTAGAATATTTTTTCCTACTATATGAGTAATATATAGCCAATGTGAGAATAATAGTAATATGTCTCAAATGTAGAAAATGTATGGCCAAATATAAGTATCTAATTCACATTCCACCTAAATATTTATGACATGTATCATGATAATGTAGGTAAAAATCTATACTATATGGATTATGGTGATTAAATGATTCAATGAAATGTGGTGACCAAATAAAGAAATTAAAAATCAAGATCAAGTATGCACATGCAAAGAGAAATATATCTCCTAGTAAGAACAATAAAAAAGAAATAATCTAATCCAAGTGGTAAATGAAAAGGCATGAAAATTCATCAAGTCAAATAAAAATGTCTGGTTAAGAAAGAATAAGACAAATCAATATGAAATGAAAAATGAAATGTAACCAAAATGTCTTTGGGGCCAATAATGAATGTGTGTGTGTGTGTGTGTGTGTGTGTGTGTGTGTGTGTATGTATATATATATGTGTGTGTGTGTGTATATATATATATATATATATATATATATGTATATATATATATGTATATATATATATATATATATATGTATATATATATATATAGTAAGTCCCATATCGATTAAATGATTCTGGTTAAGAAAGAATAAGACAAATCAATATGAAATGAAAAATGAAATGTAACCAAAATGTCTTTGGGGCCAATAATGAATATATGTGTGTGTGTGTGTGTGTGTGTGTGTGTGTGTGTGTGTAAATATATATATATATATATATATATATATATATATATATATATATATATATATATATATATATATATATATATATAGTAAGTCCCATATCGATTAAATGATTTAGTATTGAAGTAAAAATATTTTACCAAGGCTAACTAATGATACCATAAAGTCCTAAAGTGTCCAAATAAATAATATGATGAAGCGTACTCAATGCACTACTAACAAAAGTACAATACATTTCCAAAAAGGCATTGTGTCTTGAACTACTACCTCTAATACATGGATATATATAATTAAAATTATTTTGTATTGGATATGCACTAGTAAGTGATTAATTTTTTGTTTGGATTTGATCTTGTTACACTTGTTTCTAGGTACCCATTTGAGCATTATTTAATATGTAACAAGATCTAGTTTTGGATTATTTAAATATTACTTTATATAGATTGTATCTCTTTAGATTGTAATTATATTATTTTGATATTCAAATATAATATGTTTATGTAGAATATCACAAGTTACATTCATGTCTTATAACCAATGTATATTGAGGATAACATTATATGGAATCATAGTAGGCATCACAATAAATAATTTAGGAAATGTGTGAGGACCAGCTATAACTAATAATGTAATATGACCCAATGGTTTAGATATGCATTCATGTAAATATATCAATACTTGAGTTTAATCATATAAATCTTATCCAAGTGTTTCAAGGAAACAAATAGTTCAAAAAGCAAATGGTAGTTTGATAATCTATCATGATTCCATGTATTTTTTTCCTTTTATAAAATAAATAATGACCAAAGGATATATAAGTGAATAATTAGTTAATTTAGTTGTTAAAATTATCACACTAGGCTCAATTTAGTATAATTGGTCTATGTTATTCTTGCAGAAATGTTCTATCCCAAGTTTCTTTATATTATTATATGTATAATTGAAATTATTTTTTATTAGAGATGTAATAGTAAGAAATTATTATTTTTAATTGGATTTGATCTTGTTAAAATTGTTTTCTAGGTACCAATTTTAGTGTTATTTAATATGTAACAATATCAAATTTGGGATGCTTTAAATATTTCTTTATATAGGTTCTATCTCTTTAGTTTGTAATAGTATTTCCTTGACATTTGAATATAATATCTTCACATGTAATATAAAGTGTTGCGTTCATGTCTTGTAACCAATGTATATCAAGTATACTATTGGATGGAATCATAGTAGGAATCACAATAAATAATGTATAAAATGTGTGAGGAGCAACTATAATTAATAATATAATATGACTCAGTGGCTTAGCTATACATTTAAGTAAAGATATCAATACTTGAGTTTAATCATTTAAATATTATATAAGTTTCTTAAGGAAATTGATAGTGAAAAAACAAATGGAAGCTTGATCATCTATCATAATTCCATATATATTTTTTTTCTTTTTATAAAAATAGTAATGATCAATAATTTTGAATGTGAAGAATGATTCAATGTAGTTGATAAAATTCTTGCACCAAACTCAATATATTTTAACTAATTTATGTTAATATTGCATAAATTATATAACTAAAGATTATTTATTTTATTGAAATGAAAATGGGATATATTTAAAATTATGACTTTAAATAATGGGAAAGCTCACTATCTAAATAAACAAATCATGTGTTAAATATAGGGAGAAGCCTAGATTTATTAAAATCTATCTCATGCTTTATTTTAAAAAGATAAGAAGTTAACATGAAAAGGCTACAAGAGTATTTGAAATCCTTATTATTTTAAAATAATCCCATACTTTATTAAAATCCATGAAGTCAAGAGAAAAGTTACGGGATTGAGAAAAGAGAGCCCACAATTATTTAAAATTAAAAGCAAAGTTTGTCTTCATTTTAAATATATAAAAGTGGCTAAAAGTAAAAAAGGAGTTGTTGAAAATTATGTGAACATGTGTGGGCATCATGGGAAAACCTGAAAAAATATTTTTTGAGCCCTTTAAAATCCAAGGGAAGTTATAAGGAAAAAATGCATAATTTTATTTAATTATGGCAATGGGAAGTTGAGAGTTAATTATTTTTCATTTCTTTTCTCTTCTACTTTTATGTGTGTGTGTGAAAAATCCCATCTGAGAAAAGAGATGATTTCCTAAGAGTTATAGGTCTACTAAATTTTATAATTTACATACGAACTTATATATTTTTTATGCAATAAAATATCGAACTCTCATCGAATAAAGTGTGATTATGCATATTTATTGTAAGTAATAAAGTTAGTATGGCTCTTATTTGTCTAACCCTTGTATTTACCTTCTTTCATAATTATAACACTATGTTTAAATAGATAGGATATCCTCCCTTTTATTATTCTAATGTATCATCATATTTATTTTCATGTATTCTTCTAACTCTTTTCCCATCCACATTTAATTTTATGCAATTTATTTATAGTAGAATAGTATTAGAGTAGGAAAAATATCCAACTAACTCTTTGGAGGTTATCTATAAGGATTAGTCCCGCATTGAGTATAGATCTCATGTTTTGAATATTTTTTGGGTAAAACCAAACTGGCATAACAAACCATTAAAAATAGTATCATTGGGAATTAAGATTAGAACATCATTATGCTTAAGGTAATCTACTATAAAATATGAAACTTCATATTTTATAGGTTTTTTTACATTGTAAGGTATGCTTATGATTAATGGTTCCATAAATATGTTAAGCTAAATGTCACCATTAACAATAAGAGATTGGATTTTATGTTTCAAGGTAAATAACTTATCTATTTTATGACCAATGATTCTATGATAATAATAAAAGAAATTTCAAGTAACTTATGTTCATGTAAATTAGTCATATTATAGTGCCTAATATAAGGTAAAACAATCATGATGTTATAAATTAACTTATTTAATAATAAACTTTGGCTATCCTTTAATTTATGAAATTGCCATGATCCATGAGAAGAACACATATGTGTCACTCTATAATTAACTAATGAATTATGAATTTTATTTATTGTTAGATGGATAGTGTTTATTATTATATTATGATGAATATAAGAAAAATATGAAGCACGAGTCTCATATCTAAGTATATGTGATTGTAAAAGTTCATCTTCAAGTATCATGACCTCATAACAAAAATGTTTTAAATATTTAATATTTGTAAGTATGTAAAAACACTTTATAATTGAGAGGAGGCAATCAAATTATAATAAATATGTATTATTTCTAAAAATTCATTGGTTGATATACCAAATGACATATGTTATCATTGAATCTAATAATATAATGATACTATACTAGAAATTTCTTTTGTGAAGAGATGGAATATCATCGAATGCAGTACAAAGTCCCTTATTATTGATAAATTTTGATAGGAACACCTCTTCCAATTTAAGGAACCTATGTAAGGAACCATTAGATAAAGTGTAAAACAAATATAAATTATGACTCATTAAGATTATATAAAATGTCTCAAGTAATATTATATCAATGTCACTAAATTTTCCAAGAGAAGCACAAAAGTACTTAAATTATAAGTAAGGATATCTATAACCATCCAATAAGGAAAACTTAGGAATAATAAAACTTCATTTGAAAAGATAATTAATAATATTATAAATTATAATATGGGAATAAATAATAGTGGAATCATCTCAAAAATTAGATGCAATAGACTTTAGAGATAAAACTTGTATTTGTCTTTGTAACTCACATATTTCATGCATAATAACAACAATCTCTTGGGTTAACACAACCCAAATATGAAGTAGTTAATTTAAGGGTAAATATTGTTATTTATTTTAAATTTATGAGAAATAAAGGAATAACAATCATTATAAATCATAGGAGAATCATATGACATAATTATACTATATTATTATTTAAACATTTCCATATTTAAGTAATATGACTAGGATATTCAATAACATACATTCATATAATTTTAATTAAGTCATGAATATATTTTTCATTAATTTTAATTTTTTTTGATATTGATATACATACATACCAATATAGACATTAATGTTTTGAGTATGAAGAGAAACGTTTTTATTGAAATTTTTTTTCTTTGACTTTTGCATTGAAGGTAAAGAAGACAATCATTTTTAAAATTGTATATGGAAAAGGAGCGTGAATACAATCATTTTCATCATTGGAATTATATTAATTATTTTTATTTAAGGAAATATTATAAAAATAATCATTTTTGACATTCTCATTCACATTGGGTTTTACACAAGAATCAACATTGTATTGCATGTGTTGAGGTTTAAATCAAATTTCTCTAAGATACTTTAGTTAAGACTAAGAAACCTTTCATTAGGAACTCATTTTCTCATATTGAAAATTGGAATTACATATTTAGGAAGGGTTAGATAAATATGACCAATACCAAAAACATTTATATCATTTACACTTGTATTTGGTCTGATAGGGTTAAAATTTAATTTTCTTAATTTTCTAATAAGATTATCCTCGTTATCATCATAATAAAAATATATATATAATCATTCCAATAATAATTAAAATTGTTCATATAAACATGAAAAAAAAAATCATAAAATTAATATAATAATTTAAAAATATAAAGAGTGAGCCATTACATATACACTATGGTTTGAAAAATATGCACAATAAGCTAGAGTAAATGATAACACAATAAAGAATTTTTTTATAAAATAAATAATATCTAAAACAACCACACAAAAATATCATAGAGGGAAAGATAAAATGAAACCCTAAGGTTAATATTTTCAAAAATTGATGGGTTCACCAATTTTTTTAATAAAAGAGATCATAAGGGTACAATAGTATACACAATTAAGTAAAACTATGGAACGAGAAAAATATATGAAAATACAATAATGAATACAAATTTTTAGTGTGTTAAAATATATATTAAAATTATTAAAATTTAAAAAAGGAGGTTAACATATAAATACTTAATTTTTGACTTATATGTACACTATAAGAGGTTGAACTAGTGAAAATAGGTCTAGACAACATGCTGAATAAAACCCAAAAACCATTTTGTAAACATAAAAGTTACATATTTTAACTATAATTATGGGACCAACTATGGTAGGTTTGGGACATTTTATTAAGTTCCTAAAATGGGATAAAATTTAATCTTATGGGATTTAAAATTTCAAATATATTTTAAAATGGAAAAAACACATAAAACTAGCTTAGTTTGATCCAATGACATCCAAAATTATCAAAATGTCTTCTCCTTTGATGAACCCTAATTCAACACAAAACGTGTAAGTATATAAAAAATGTGCAAGCTTTATTAAGCATGGTTAGTTATGTCTTAGGTTGTCACTGATGTCAATAAGAGCATGAGGTATTAGTGCATTAATGACAAAGAAATTGTATTTGATATCTTGGAGAGTATATGGCATATGTGTAGGTCAGTGAGGATAAATAAGAGGTTATGAGGCATTTATAGATGTCTTGGTGAAGTTTTGGTGTGTCATTTGATCATTTGGAGAGAGAAACATTCATATTATATCTTAAGAGAATCCATACCATAAATAAACATCATAAAGATATGAATAAACCAAAAAAGTTTGTGCATTTATTGTAGGTACTCAAAAAGTCAACATTGGTCAAAGGTTTTTATGGATAGGTTGTTCATAATGCTAAGAAGGTACCCTAAAAATTTGGTTTCTTGAAGTGACTCCTAGTTAAAATTATAACCCTTATAATTTATTATAATATAATGTGATGTGATAGATACCACATCGAGTTTAATCCTTGGGAAATAGTTGTTGAAATTAAAAAATATGAATGTTAGATTTCAAATGACTGTGTGTGTGCATTGGACCAGCGAGCAAAGAAGTGATTGTAGAAGACAATATATTGGTCAAATAAAGTTGTTGTAAAATGAAACATTAGATTATAATAAATTAATATCATATTCCATGTGGTGGTATGTACTAAATATCCCTACAAGTGCATTTATTATAGGTCAAAGTCAAAGGCTTTGACTATGGTAAAAACTAGGAAAATAGTGAGCAAAAGAATGCATGTAGAGACCACAATATTGAGAATTTTGGCATGGTATAAAAATAAAATTTGTATTAAAATAAATAATTAAAAACCTAAAATTTTAATTTTTTAATTAAATTCCATAAAATTGAACTTATTTTTCATTAAATCTGACTATGTTTTTGCAGTTTATGCAAGAACAAAGTGAGCTTTTTGAAGAACTATTTTTGACTGTTTGAATCCTGATATAAGGTGTCTAATGGATTTTATGATTAACATAAGGTAATAAATATTATATAAATATATATATTTGGCTTGAAAGTGTTTCTAAAAATGTTATAAATCACATTCTTCATGACTATGTTTCAAGACAAAATGACAGTTCTGAGTAAGTTTTTGAGAATTGTGAGTTAAAGGATCTCTACACTTATATGATGAATATAATGGATATTATGTTGTTTTTTTGGATATGTTTGACCTATAAAATATTTATGTAATATTTTTAGTGACTATAAGAGGTTATAATTTGAAATCCAAATTGCCCTATCTAGTTATGTCAGAACAGTGAGAGAGAGAGATAAGAAATTGGTTTTTAAGACCAATGGTTGACTATATATATATATATATATATATATATATATATATATATATATATATATATATGGGGTAATGATATATAAGTATAAATTAAAATATTAATGTGAATTATAAGTCATCAAATTAACCTTAAAATTTGATAAAGATAACATTCTACATAATTATGCTTTTGAAGCTACAAGAAATTTTTTATGTGCTAATGAGTTTGATGTTCCTATGTCATTTTGATCAGTTTTAAAGTAAAAAAATAATTTGGTAATGTTATATATGTGTGATAATATATCATAAATTATTTTTTAGTGATTTAAATTACCTATATAGTTATAAATGTTCAAATGTTTTTGACAATGTTTTGGCAGTTTTAGACAGTTATGAGTGAGCTTATGAAAGTTGATGATTTGAGGTATTTTGGCCTCTTTGGTGATGTAAAATAGACATGGTGGATATAATTTTTTCATTAATGTTATATATATTTATTTTAATTAAATGTTTTTGTGGAATTTTTTTCATATGCTTTAGATATTCAAGGCAAACTTTTTCAGTGTATGAAGGGCTAATTGCAAGTAGTCTTAATGGCATGGTTCAAGGGGTGATTTGGACTAAAAGGTGGAATGGACACATATGGATGTTATGAATGGTATATTTGATGAATATTTTGTGTTACATTATTTTTTATAGGCCATAGGTGTTAAAATATGGGCCAAGTATAACGTGTGGTTAATATAGACCTAATTGCATTAGGTCTCCTTCAAGGCCTAACATTGGTTTTGGTTCTTATGAGTTTATCAGACATATATGGTGAATTTTTATTGTATTAAACATGTATTATGACCTATTTAAATTTTTATACAAGAGTGGTAAGGTTATTTTCTGACCAATATGGGTGAGACCTAGTGTTTGGTATAAATACAAGGCAAAATAGGCATACTTGGGCTAGTTTAGGCATATATGAATATAAGTGAATAAAAGATATATTTTAAGAGAATAATTAGGTAATTTATATAATAAATAAGGATAATATTATCAATAATTATTATATAATATATATTATTTAGGTGGATAACTAGATCAATTGACCTAATGAGCCTAAAAGAGGCATGTTGAGCTAGTAAGCCTAGAAGGCTATTTGAGAGGGGTAGAAGGTCAAGGAGAGATGAGTGAGTTAATTAGATTTTGAGATACCATAATATATTTATTTTATGTTTATGAAAAATATTTTAAATTATATAGATAAGATAAAAAAAGCTTAAGAAGAGGTCACCATCTGTTGGTTGAGCAATAAGGTGTCTTGAGGTGATCAAGCTTATCTTGGTTGGGTTGGTGCTTGTTCAAGAGGGAGTTAGAGATGGATTTCAGGTTTGATATTGAATAATTTAATTTAAGTTTTTTTTTTTGTTACAATTCACTATGGGGTTGTATCTTCCTTGTAAGTTGGTGCTTGTTAAAGACTAGTTTAGTGGGTACTTGACTAGGTAGGGGTTGGAGCTCCTTGTGGGGTTGGTGCCTCAATAAATGTTGATATATTGATTATATGGTAGTATTAAAAGTGGTTTTTTAGTTTTTTTTATCCCCAATGAATGTTTCCCACATATATCTTGTGTTCATGTGTTGATATCTTGCTTCTTATCTATGTGATTGCTTCTCTATAAATTGCTTACTTACTAGATTGGCTTGAAATTCTATTAAATGATCTATGGAATTGAAAGTAAATTTTTTAAAATGATTTACCCCCATATTATTGGTTTTTATTACATAATTTTGCATAAGATCAAGTCATTTTAAGGAGTTTTGATAGCTTGAAGGTGATTCTAGGACTACAAGATGGTTAAGCAACTAAGGAAAGAGAATCAAGAGTTGAGATCTATGGTGAAAGGTCTTAAAGATCATATTAGTCTTATTGAGACTGAGATAATTAACACTAACTCCAAGGGTGATGAACATGATATGATAATTAAGAATCTTAAAGAACAAGCCAAGTCATTTATGGAATGTGAAAGAGAGATGATACATCTTCAAACTAAGTTTGAGGAAATTGTTAAAGTATTCAAAGAAGATAAGAAGATAATCAACGATCTCAAGAGTCAGCTAAAATATGCATAGGCATGTCTAAGTTCAAAAGAGGAATAATGTACTAAATTTAAGATTGAGATAAGTTACTTAAATTTTGTGAATGATTAGCTCATATAAAAGATGAGCAAGGTTAAGAAAGACAAAAAGACATCTACATCCAAGAAGGATGAGAAGAGGGTAGATCATATTAATCAATAAAAGAATTTCAAAATATATATTAGACAATAAAATGCTATAGGGTATAGAATTTCACTTCATGGTCATTGCTTTGTGTGCCATAGCTTTGGTCATAAAGTAAAGGATTGCAGAATGGCCTCAAGGAATAAGTTTTCATGGGAATATGGAAGAAGGAGTAATAAGAGAAAAGGTAAGTTTAGTATCAATAGTTTCTATAGTTTTCATAAAATTGGTCATATAGCTATATTCTGCCCTAGAATGCATGAGAAAGGTCCAACTTGGATATGGAGACCAAAGGTAATCAATGCTAATCACACTAGTCAAGAGGATGTGGTTACTGATCAAAAAATTTATCAATAGGTTTGTTTTTTAGATTAAAAAAAGGATAAGAAGAAGTAATATGTTGAGTACATTAAGTCAAAAGAGAATGTCAAACCATACATGGTTCTTGAGAAGAACATTCAATCTTATGATAAGTACTGGGTTCCTCCATGATTATAGAGCTCTATGAGAAGGGGTGTCTTTGATAGGATTCATAGAGACACTATTAAGCCTATATAATAATGATATGAGGATGGATGACATGTTTATGATGTATTAAGATAATTACAAGAGGATTCCCAAGTGCATTCAAGGTCTAAGCATGACTAGTAGTGTTAGGCCTAATATGCATAGAGACCTAGTGTGGCATAATGAAGGCTTAAGATGAGTTTAAAAGGTGTTTAAGAATATGTTAGAATGTATTGAGGTTTTAAAGTTTATTTAAATGGTTTTGAAAAAGTTTTAAGTGATGGATTGAAGGAGAAATCAAGAAAACATGTTTTGAGGTCTCATGTGTATGCAAAATGAAGGTTTCCAAGCTTGAGAGGTTTTTATTATGCTCATTAGCAAGAATGATAATTTCATGGGATGATGATATATTTGGGAGAGATGTAAAAATGTCATAATAAGGTTTTCCAAACATTATGAATTGGTTTCAAGGACATATCTATATGAACAAATGCTAATAATGAAAACTAGTCTAAAACTCTCTCAAAACCCTCACAATGACCTGATTAGAAAGACCTTGTTGGAAAGTTCACAAAATGATTTATTAATACTAGTATGATGTTTTAAAAATTTATAGGACTCCTATATGAATCTCCATGTGGTAGTGGTTTGTTAAGATAGTGAGTAGAAGCTACAAAAAAACCCTTGTTTTTGAAGAATTTGATATAACATAAAGGGATGACTGAATCAATGCATGAAAGTGGATGGAATTTGAAGGTAAAGACTTGGTTTTATTTTTAATTAGGTTATTTTTTTAATTTATAGCCTCTATATCAACTATTTTTGTTACTCAAGTTGACCCATCTCTAGACTGTTAACCGAAAATTGTAGATAGGGACATTTTGCAAAATTGTATAGAGTTTTTGGTTAGTCAAGTTGATTGTTATAAGTGTTTAGAGATGTTCATAAGGTCATATTAATTTTTTATATCCATTATATATGATAATATTTATATCAGATATGAATATCAATCTTAAGTTTTGAAAAATAGAGGTATGAGGGTTTAAAGTTATTTTGTGACTACAAAACCTATGTGTGCTTTCATGAAGTAAATGACTCTATCATGACCTATGGAATTTAGTGTGTGTTAGAGGGTTTGAGTGTAGAGTTTTCTTTGGTATATATCATTCCTAAAATTTATGGTTGAGTTAAATTATTAGATATGATTAAAAAAAATTGACTATGTTTTGACAGTATTTGACCGTATGTTAACCAAGAGGGTGCCTTATAGTGGTTTAATCCATTATGGCTTGTAATGCTTAAAGGGAAGTTGTTTGATGCTATGAGGATTATATTAAGTTTTTCACACCTATCTAATGTGGTGTTATTGTCCCAATAATTAATTTTTGAGCAAAATGGAGTGGATATATATGAATTAGGTCTCCATGGGACCTATTGTTGGTATGAGGCCTAATGAAGCATTCAAGGTATGGTATTCTTGTGAGTTATGAATTTGTTGTAATTAGTTGGTCTATGGTTTTATATGTCATAATCTAGGTAGAACATGGAGTTATGGGGAGATAACCTAGGTATATTGATAAGATTTAAGACAAAGGGTAGGTAAGAGATTGTGAAAATTTAGCTTGTAGATGGACTTTGAGATGGTCAAATCAGTTTGGATGTTGGTTCAAGAGGTTGATCAATAAAAGACAAGGACAAGTAGTTACCAGTGAGCATGGTGATAAGAGGAGACTATTTGAATTGTTTTAGGTTTTCTTGGCATGTATTTTTGAAGAACATGTCCAAGGATCAATTAGAAATCTTGTAGAAGATCCTTTATCATTAATGTCAAAGGGCGAGAAAAATCAAAATTAAGGATTTCAAATGGGTAAGAAGACATTATAAGTATGTTTTTCCATAAATAAAAAAGGGGGAGATTTTGGATCATGGTCATTAATGTATTAGGTTTTCATTGATGTCAATAATAGCATAAGGTACTAGTGCATTAATGACAAATAAGTTGTGTTTGATAGCTTAGAGAGTATATAGCATATGTGCAGGTCAGTGAGGACAAAGAAGAGGTTATGAGGCATCCATAAATGTCTTTGTGAAGTTATGGTATGTAATTTTATTATTTTTAGAGATAAAAATGCATATTATATATTAAGATAATCTAAACCATCACTAAATGTCATGGAAATATGAATAACCTAGCAAGTTTGTTCATTTATTGTAGGTACTCAAAAAGTTGACCTTGGTCAAAGGTTTTCATGGATAGGTGGTCCATAATGCCAAGAAGGTAACCTAAAAATTTAGTGTCTTGAATATATCCCTAGTTCAAGTTATAATCCTTCAAAGTTCCTATAACATATTTTGATGTTCCATATATCATTGAGTTTAATCCTAGGGAAATATCTATTAAAATTCAAAAATATGAACGTTGGATTTCAAATGACTGTGTGTGTGCATTGGACCAATGGCAAAGAAGTGATTGTATAAGCTAGGATATTGGTCAGATAAAGTTGGTGTAAAATTAAAATTTGTATTATACTCCATGAAAATTATCCTCTATGTGGTGGCATGTCCTAAATGTCCATACAAGTGCATTTATTATAGGTCAAGTCAAAGGTTCTAACTATGGTAAAAACTATAAAAATGAGTGAGTGAAGGAATGCATGTAGAGACCAAAATATTGAGAATTTTTGCACAGTATAAAAATAAAATTTGTATTAAAATAAAAAATGAACAACCTCCAAGTGTAATTTATTCATGATATTTTGTACAAGTGAATGTTTATTTGTCAAATTTGACTGTGTTTTTATAGTTTCTTACAAAATAGAGTGAGCTTTTTGAAGAAGTGTTTATGAGTTTTTTAAATTTGATATAAGGTTCATAATGGATTTTATTATGACCTTAAAGTAAAAAAAATTATATAAATATATGGATTGTTTCTTGAAAGTGTTTCTACATATGTTATAAGTCATATTATTCATGACTGTGTTTCAAGGTAAAATGACAGTTCTAAGTAAGTTTGTGAGAATGGTGAGTTGAAGGATCTCTACACTTAGATGATGCATCTGATGGATATGATGTTTTTTTATGACATATTTTACCTATAAATTATTTATTTAATGTTTTTAGTCACTATATGAGGTTATAATATGAAATCCAAATTGGCATATCTGGCTATGTTATAATAGTGAAAGAGAGAAAAGAAATTGGTCTATAAGACCAATGGTTAACATTATATATATATATATATATATATATATATATATATATATATATATATATATATATATATATGGAAATGATATATAAGTCTCAAATAAACTATTCATGTCAATTATAAGTCATTAAAGTACCCTTGCAAGTACTAAAGATAACATTATACATGATTGCATTTTTAAAGCTACAAGCAGTTTTTTATGTGCTAATGAGTTTGATGTTCCCATGTAATTTTGATCAGTTTTAAAGAAAAAAATCATGTGGTGATGTTATATATGTGTCATAATATATTATAAATTATTTTTTAGTGATTTAGAGTACCTCTATAGTTTTCAATGGTCAAATATTCTTGACAATGTTTTCATAGTTTTAGATAGTTCTGAGTGAGATTATGAAAGTTGATGATTTGAGGTATTATGGAATATTTGGTGATGTCCAATGGACATGGTGGTGATCATGGTTTCATTAAGGTTATATAAATACATTTTAAGGACATTTTTTTGGTAATATTTTTTTCATTTGCTTCAGATATTTAAGGCATACTTTTTGTGTGTATGAAGGGCTAATTGCAAGTAGTCCTAATGGCATGGTTCAAGGGGTGATTTGGACTAAAAGGTGTAATGTACCTATATTGATGTTAAAAAGTTTATATTTTATTCATATTTTATTTTTTACATGAATTGGTATAGGTCAAATGTGTTTCAAGATGGTCTAAGTGTAACGTGTGGTTAAGACAGACCTAATTGCGTCAGGTCTTCTTCAAGGCCTAACATTGGTTTTGGTTCTTATGAGTTTGGCCGAAATATATGATGAATGTTTATTTTATGAAACATATATTATTAAATATTTAAAGTTATATAAAATATTTTTAAATTTATTTTTATACCAATATGGGTGAGACCTAGTGTTTGGTATAAATACAAGGCAAAATAGGCCTATTTGGTCTAGTTTAGGGATATGTGAATATAAGTGAATAAAATAAATATTTGAGGAGAAGAGGTAGTTAATGTAGATCATAAATAAGGATAAAATTATCAATAATTGTTATTTAATAAATATTATTTATGTGGATAACTAGATCAATTGACCTAATGAGCCTAGAAGAGGCATGTTGAGCTAGTAAGCCTAGAATATTGTTTGAGAGGGATAGAAGGTCAAGGATAACTAAGTGAGTTGATTGGATATTAAGAGAACATAATATATTCATCATATATTTTTTCCATGTGGATGAAATATATTTTAAATTAGAGAGAGAATATAAAAGAGCTGAAGAAGAGGTCACCATCCATTGGTTGAGCAATAAGGTGTCTTGAGGTGATCAAGCTTATCTTGGTTGGGTTGGTTCTTTGTCAAGAGGGATTTGGATATACCTTAAATTTTTGAGCTTGCATAAGTGTCCTTGAATTTTTTTGGTTGCTTCCAAGTCACTAGGGAATTGGATCGTCCTTGTAATTTGGTGCTTGATAAAGACTAGTTGAGTGGGTGCTTGACTAGGTAGGGGTTGGAACTCCTTATAGGTTTGGTGACTCACTAAATGTTTATATATTGATTATATGATAGTATTAAAATTTTTATTTTAGTTTCTTTTTATCCCCCATGATTATTTCCCACATATATTTTGTTTTCATGTGTTGATATCTTACTTCTTGTCTATGTGATTGCTTCTCTATGCATTATTTCCTTACTAGATTGGTGTGAAATTATATTGAATGATCTATGGAATTGAAACTAAAGTTTGTAAAATTATTCACCCCTCCAACCAAGAGGTTTTTATTATAATAATTTTGGTAAGGCTAAGCCCCTATTAGGATTACAACTACATATCTCACATGATTAGAATTGGGGATGAATGTAGTTATAGTTTTTGTGAGTGTTCCCAACCCAAGTGAGATAAAGTGTGGATACCAAAATATGGTATTAGATAATTTAAAATTGTATTTTTGACTTATATTTATCTTACATTAATTTTCATACATATATTTATCTTATTCAAGATTATCTCACATACATATGCTCTCCATGGGTTTGATCCTCTCTAGTTGTTATCAGTCAATTACATGAATTCACCCAGTTTGTGATAAACTAGTCAATTATCATACTCAAACATATCCAAATAATTGATCAATATTCCTATCTCCCAAATGAAAACATTAGATTAAGATGGTATCAACCATCTAATAATATCCAAACTTAAATATTCCATCCTATACTAAGAAATGCTCACTTTCTAAAGTCATTATTTTTATGGGTTAGCATGTAAATTTAGTGTGTTTGTAACATGATAAATTACCAAAGAGTCTCATATTAATAAAAAAAACAGGTGTAATATTATTAAAAATATAGAGATAATCTTTAAATCACACTCTATAGTTTCACATTCAAAGGCACTACCCTATTCTTCATATTTACCAATCAGTCACAAGGAGTAGATCTTAGCCAAGTTTGAATCACCTAAATTCTACACCAAATTTTTCATGTATTTAATTATATATTATAGGCTACATAAATTTAAGTATCAATATCACACACATTCACCTAATGGAGAGAACTATATGTGGTTTGAATTACCTCTTATGAGTATTGGATATGTAGGTAACACTTAATCATTCAATGAAGAGTGGTTTAGGTCAGATAAATCCACATTTATTATCCTTTTTTAGGTATTAAACTAGTTTCAATAGTGGACCTATGATTTCAAGATGAGGACATAGATTTATGAGTATTACTATTAGTCAATTTGTCTACCCTTGGTTATACTAATCGAAAACTTGGTCTTTATCATTTTAACTTTATTGATAGCCTATAATAGACCTTGGTTTTGATGTCATGATTTTTTATTATGTTATTAATTAATAAATTATCTTTAAGTTATTTAAATGTGTTAAAATTATAGTCCAATTCCAAGAGCCATATCCCTAGTTTCATGGTAAATATCCATGGTCTCAGTCCTCCCATGAAACACTTAATATTGTTTAAGGTAACTTTGACAATGTTGAGGTTATTTTGTAGATTTTAAATTTTTGATTGGTATAATTTGATCCATTATCTATATTATAACTCTTCAATATGGCATGATTGTCTTAATAATCAAGTGCATGAAGAGGCAAAGCTTTGTGAGAGAAATATTACAGTTATATGTTTTGGAGAAGTTAAGGTTTATTTGAAAAAGTTAAGGTTTTCATTATATTGATATGTTTTTTTGTTGTAAAGTATTTTTAAGTGTTTTTAACATATAATAAGAATCAATATTTTCTATTTAATATAGGTGGCACTTGATGAACATCATGGTACACTCCCTTCTATTGTACACATAGTCAACATGTCATTTCTCCCTTTCTCCAATGTATAACTAACTTATCCACTATATTTAATGTCTAAAGATAGAATTTTTTCATATAGGTTAGTTATGGTCAGTATGCAATATGATTTATATGTTACATATCCATATCCAAAGCAATAATCATCTCATTTGGTCTTGCTACAAAATAACATAGGTTTGTTTCAAGAAAGCACAAAATATTATAGGTCTAAAGTGGAGCCATCCCACTAGTATTTTGCATGGAATAATTGATATAAGACATGATAATATTAGTAATAATTCTCTTCAAATATCATAAGGAGTGTAAATTATATATTAAAATTCCTTAAGTTAATATGAATAACCAAAACACCATGTGATTGCCTACAAGCCTATTTAACTATTTCACTAGGTAAATTGTACGTGCATAAAAGGAGATGGTTTAAGCATACAATGAACCATGATTAATTAATTTATGATACAGATGTCATTAAAAATAAAATACCAATGCTTATAGATAGGGTTGGAAATAAATTTGGACTCAAAATATCAACCTACAAGTCAACACCTTGAACATGGAAGAAAAGTAAAAAAATTATGCTGTATATGAGGTTTGGAAGATAAAGAGGTTTTTAATAAAACATGGATAAATTTATATTAATTTATAAACCTATTATTAATAAAATAAAACCATTATTTGGAGTCAATTTCTTCAAAGAAGGAGATATTTAGGCTTAAAGAGTACCTACATGCATGATTACACAAAAGTAAGCAAAGAAGGTAGATCTTGCATTGAATTTGAAGTTTGAAGGTAATATTAGTTTTTAAAAGAATAAGGGATATTTTTAAAGTGTATATAATACCTTAAATTAAGATAAACTACACCAAAAATATGCCCTCTCAAACTTTGGTAAGTGATAGGCCTAGAAGAAAGCAAACATGTCTGCAAATATAAATATGAAGAGAATATGCATTTTTGGGATAGGATTGAGATTTGAGGGATTGTTTCATATGTGAATTATAATTTAAATGTTATTTAATTTATTTTAAACCTTTTAATTATAAGGTAAAACTAAAAAAAGGCTACTAGGGTCAAGGTGGTTAAACTACCAACAAACCTTCATGATGGGAAAATCAGGGTCTAGAGCTATTTGAAGAGAAATTATTAGTGTAGGTTTTTATTTTTCCCTATTATTTAATTAGGGAAATTATATATTTTTGCATACATGGAGTTTTCCTACATTAATGGGATAGGCTACCTTATGTGGAGATGTGTGTCATAGATGTGTCATAGGTGTCATAAGAATGTCATAAGTAACTCCTTTGACCGGCTATTCCGGGTATGGGAGTTACTTCTTTATTCTTAGCACCTTGTCACCACCTTTCATGGAGGAGTTACAGTCTATTCTTGGGGTGCTTTGACCACCTTTTGTGGAGGAGTTACGTGCTCTCCTATATGTATTCTTCACTTTGGCCATCTTATGTTAATAAAATATTGGCTTTTCTCTAAATTGTCTATGTAATTGTCTCTTGTTTGATTTCATTTACTTTAGCATTTTACGACATTCATTTGCTTCATCCCATGAAACCATGACTCATGCATTCTCATTATTCAGACCTTGGCGAATCCTTCGATATGGTATCAGAGCCACCCCGGTAATTGGTTGTCTATTTTGCTATTGCTTTCATTGAAATTTAGAGCTTTATTAATGCATTTTTTTTGTGAAATTTGAAAATTTCTAAGAGATATTGCTAGTTCTCCGTACTCTTGTTCCTTCCATGGCTTGTTTGGTCTCTCCATATACATGCAGGCAATATTTTGCAAGATCTAATAATCTTCTTTATGTCAATCAACTTGCATATTTTGTATTTTAATCAAAATTGCAGGTTGTCACATGCCTTTGAAATCTTTTGGTAGCTGATTCTACCTTTGCATGCCATTTTTTGGTTGCTGGGGTCATTTTTTCCAGCTAAAGGCATCTATTTTACTATAGATCTACATCTTTTGTACATTAGCAAGAAAAATGCCTTCTGGGTTTTGTTTCCAGCCTAAAAAAACCATTTGGGTATCTTTCATTTTTTGCATACATTATGTATACTTTACAAAAACATGCTTAGAAAGCTACAACAGGACCCCTCTCTATTGACAGTTGCAATTTTGAAGGCAGTTTTCAAATGCTTCATTCTTGCTCATATGGACTCCTTTTCCCATGATTTTTTTTTATTTTAGCTATTTTTTCATGCTATATGCACTAGTGTAGATGTTTTTTGATTTTGATGCTAATATTTTTAAGAAATAGCAGATTCTAAGTCGTGACATTACACAGTTGTCATTTTGGGAACTTCAGAAGATCATAACTTTTACATAAGACCTCGTATCGAGATAATTCTTTTTCTGAAAGTGCATGATTTTTTGAGTAGATCACAGTGGTACTATTTATTTCTTTAGATATTATGCCAAAGTTGTATTTTCAGCATATGCTCTTCATGAAGGTTTTGTAATACATTGAAATAAAGACCACTTAGTATTTCTTTCTAGTGGCAGTTGTAAATGCACTAATATAAAGTGTCAAATCATATTTTTTTGGGGGGGTTATTTGATTGAGAAATATTTGAGTTTTTTTAAAGCTTGTATATTCGATTATCGAAGACAAAGGGTGAGGCCTGGGTTGGTAGGAAGTCAATTCCCCCTCACAAAGACCTTATATAGATTATTCACTCTGTGTCGAGTCTAACGAGTGGTTAGAAGGCCACTTTCTCTCTCAAAATAGACATTTTTTAATGTTTTAGTGCTATTTTTTTGCAAAAACACTAGTTTATGGGAAATTGAATCTTTAATATCTTGCAAACGGTAGTTCAGATTTGGGTGACATTTTTTGTGAAAGTGTTTTTATTTCAATTCTCCATTGTGTAGGCTTGTTATTTGTTAAAAATGCACTAGTTTATAAAGTGCCTAAAATTTGGGTCTCCTAAGATGCATTTTCGGCTGAGTCCAACATCCTGTTTGCTTAAAGTCTTGCACTGATTGCTCTAAGACACATTCTTAGCTAAGATCAATGTATTTTTAGTGTGCACTTACATATTTAGAGGGGGCTCAACATTTTAGGGGGTGTGATTGCTTTTCAGCACTTGCAATCTTTGCTTTCATTCTCCTTTCTGCATAATTTCACAACTTGCAATCAACACAACTTCACCTAAATTCAGCTTAAAATAGATTATTTTCAACTTAAACCCTTAACACCCTTCAAATATCATGAATGGAAGGTTAAAATTTCAATCATTCTTAGAAGTAAACGGTTGTATAGGATCACCATGGGTACTGAAGTAGAACCCAACATTAATGCTGAAAAGGTCAAGTGGTACAATCGTAGTAATGAAGTCTATGGATTACTGAACTTTTCCATATCTCCAGAACTTCTCTTCCATTTAGAAACCTCCAAGACTCCCAAAGACATATGGGACACCCTAGAAACCTTATTTGGGATGCTTGATGAGATGAGAGGTCATGAGCTTGAAAACGAACTCATAAGTCTAAGTCCTAGCAAATTTGACACCCTACAAAACTTCTTCACTAAGTTTAAGGCCCTTAGATTGCAATTGAAATAATGTGAGATAGAGAAGAAAGATGATCAACTCATCCTTTCTATTCTCGCAAAGTTAGGTCCAAGCTATTTAGTCTTTGTCTCCACTTTCCATGCCACAAAAAGTGCCCTTAGCACTACATGGAAAATGTCTTCTTTGGATTCATTCATTACTGACATGACTAGGGAGAAAGATAAGCTAATTCAAATGGGCACAATTAAGTCTACTCAACCCCAAGCTTTGATAGCTAGAAATGGTAAGGATAAGACTTCAACAAAGGAGAAGAAAAAAAAGAACAAGGACCAGGAGAAGAAGCAAGAAAACAATAATCCTGCCAAAAACAAAACTAAGTCTTCCTCTTCTAATGTTAAACCTAAGAAGGAGAAGGTTAAGTGTGTATATTTTAAAAAGATAGGGCATGTTGAACACAAATACATGAAGAAACAAATATATCACCTAACTCATCTTCTAGAGAAGCACAACACAGGTGTTCTTGAGTCCATCAAACAGAATTCATCTACCCAAGATTCTACCAAGGCAAAAGGAAAGGGTAAGGAGAAAGAAAAGGGCAAGGCCCTTGTAGCAACTGTAGCTTCTATAACATCATGGGTCATTGATTTGGGTGCTTCTCACCACATGGGATCTTCATTAGTTGAGTTTTTATCTTTAGAGCCTTGTAGCATGACTTTAATTAGTTTGGGTGATGACACATCAGTTTCTGTTGCAAGGAGAGGGTTAGTTGAAATGAAAGGAGGAACATTCAATAATGTTATAAGTGTTCCTTCTCTTTCAACCAATCTCCTATCAATGTACCAAATCACTCATATTGGTCGGGGCATGAGAGTTGAGTTTTCACCAGATTCAGTGGCTATCAAGGAGTTGCATAGTGATACTACAGTGGCAGTGGGTAGGGCAGATCACCAAGCAAGGTTATACACCTTCTCACATTTTACACCTGATTCTTCTCTAATAGCATTATTGACTCATTCAGATGGAGTTATCAAATTATGGCATGAGTGGTTTGGCCACCTTAGCTATTGCTACCTTGAACAACTTTGAAAAAATGACATGGTCATTGGTTTGCTTCGTGTCTAATTCTAAAAAGGACTTTGCGAGGGGTGCTCCCTTGGGAAGCATCTCAAAGCAAAATTTGACAAAGGCAACGCTTGGAGGGCTTCGCAACCTTTGGAGTTAGTCCACAATGATGTATCGGGACCCTTTCTCAAACCATCTTTCACAAGGACCAAGTACATCCTCACTTTCATTGATGATTTCTCTAGGTACACGTGGATATATTTTCTAAACAAAAGTCTGAAGTGTTTAAAAAAATTTCTAGACTTCAAGGCTCTTGTTGAGAAATAGAGTGAGAAATCCATCAAGGTTATTTGAACTGATAATGGAGGGGAGTATGTCAATAATAGGTTTGATTAGTTTTGCACCACAGAGGGGATTGATTTACAGTGCACAATCACTTATAGTCCTTCACAAAATGGGGTTGCAGAATGCAAAATAGGTTCTTGAAAGAGATGGGTAGCTATATGATTCACTCCAAAACCTTAGCACCATAGTACTAGGCCGAAGCCATCAATTATGATTGCTACATTCAAAATAGGGTTCCTCACAAAGCTTTGAAAGGGATAACACCCTTTGAAGCTTGGCATAAAAGAAAACCTGATGTTGAGCACCTTAAGGTTTTTAGATCCCCAGCCATGACCCACATACTAAAGAAGAAATGCAAAGCTATGGAATGTCAGTCTAAGCCTTACATCTTTGTAGAATATCCAGATGGTATTAAGGGGTATCACCTTCTAGATCCAGTCACTCATGAGTTGTTCATTGAGAGAAGTGTCCATTTTTAGGATAGTCCTAGAGACTCAACACTTTGCACTTCTTCTCTCTCATCATATCTACTTCTTCATGATGATTCCTCATATTTAGATCAGTCACAGTAGGTTCTTGAGCCAGAGACATATTCTTCTTCTTTGAGTTTAGACAGCGAGGACAATGATCCAGAGTCATCCACCTCTAGTCAGTTAGAGGATGAGGAGTTAGCACCTGACTCACCCACTTTTGGGCCACTTTGGGCTAGACAGACACTTGAGAGTGTTGGCACTTGGGCAGGGGATCTCGTAGATGACAAACATACTAGGGGGGATTTTTAGAGAGATCCACATGCCTTCTTTGCTTCAATTTTGGATCCACAAACTTTTTGAGAGGCATCGGGGGTACCTGAGTGGGATAGTGCTATGGAGGAAGAATATTCTTCCTTAATCAAAAATCACACTTGGGATTTGACTTCACTTCCTAAGGGAAGGAAGATGGTTTGATGTAGGTGGATATATCGGACCAAGTTTGTAGTAGATGGGTCGATTGATAAGTACAAGGTGCGATTGGTTTCCAAGAGTTTCTCACAGGTGGTAGGCATTGACTACTCAGAGACCTTTGCACCCGTTGCAAAGATGACTTCTATTTGACTCACCTTAGCTATTGCCATAGCACATGATTGGGATGTGCACTAGATGGATGTGAAGAGTGCCTTTCTTCATGGAGACCTAGAGGAGGAGATCTACATGGAGCAGCAACCACGATTTGTTCAAGATTCTTCCTTAGTATGCAGACTTAGGAAATCTATGGCCTCAAATAGGCCCCTCATGCATGGTACGCCAAGATGGATTCCTTCCTTCTCACAATAGGTTTCACTAGGTGCCATTCTGATCCTAATGTCTAATTTTTGTGATAGGATGACTTACTCTTGATTCTGGTTCTTTATGTTGATGACCTTTTGATCATTAGGAGTTCTTCATCAGCTATTGTAGTGGTGAAGGCATCTCTCTAGGATAGATTTGACATGATAGACTTGGGTTTGTTGCACTACTTCCTTGGCATTGAGATCTCATAGTTAGATTCAAGGATTTCTCTTGCACAGCCTAAGTATGCTCTTGACTTATTGGCTCGATTTTACATGGCTGATTGCAAGCCATCTCTGACTCCCTTTCTATCAAGAGTCAAGCTTGAGGCTAACTATTATTCAACATTGGTTGATGCCACTCGGTATCGATAACTTATTGGCAGTCTCATCTGCTTGACTCACACCAGGCTTGACATATCATATACAGTGGGACTTGTCTCCATATTTATGCAGGAACCTCATGAGTTGCATTAGAAAGTAGCTAAGAGGATATTGCATTACATATAGGGTTCACATAGATACGAGATTCATTATAGATTTGGCATAGAGGTTGACTTGGTTGGATATATATATTTAAACTGGGCTGGTGATTCACAGACTCGCAAGTCCACTTTTGGTTATGGTTTCTCTCTAGGTTCTAGTCTTATCAGTTGGTCTAGTAAGAAGCAAAATGTTATTGTTATATCATCCACAGAGGTAGAGTACATGGGAGCTGTTAATGCAGCTACTAAGGCTATTTGGCTTCAGGGGATACTTTTTGAGTTTGACATTCCTATCAAGTAGCCACCATCATTTATTGTGACAACTAGAGTACCATTCAAATTTGTAGGAATCTGGTTCAGCACCAGTAGACCAAGTGTTGGAAAATACGAAAGCACACAATTGATTACCAAATACAAGCAACTTACATGCGAAATTAAACTAGAATCACAAGTAACTAGAATTCAAAAATAACATAGAATATGAGAGACAATACACAATTGTATTAATACTCTTCCAAAAGGAAATACAACAAAGAAGATTGCCACAGTTCTTCTTCCTTACACACCTCTAGGGCTCCCACACCTCTAGGGCATAAACAGTAAATCTTCCCTCAAAGCTCTCTATTACGGTCCCAACACACAACTCAAAAACAGAGTTGGTGTTCACCTCCAACTAGTTAGTATCTACTACTGCCAGTACACCAGTGCTCCACGCACTCCAAGTATACAAACTTAATTCAAGTAGATCTCCCCTGAACTAAAACAACCTGCAGCCCAAATGATCTCACTTATGGAAGGATCTTCCTTGCCTTCCTCTTTGCTATCTTTATGAGTACACACTATACTCAGTGTAGATCCTACCTAACCCTACTCCCTGTTGTGTTGCTATCCTCCCTGATCTTGCACACCTACAAATCAATCTGGTTCTACACACCTGTAAATCTAGATCATGCACACACATACACCTACAGATCAATGATCTTACTTACCATGTAGATCTCCTAAGGTAGCCATGCACACCTACTGACCAAGATCCTACACACCTGAAGAACCCTTATGATTCTCCAAAACTAGCACCCACACTTGGCACTACTGTGGAACTAGGAGGAACACCCTTGCTCACCTCACACACAGAAGGAGCTAACTTTGCTCAACTCAAACTAGAACACTTTAAAATACAGCCCATGAGTCTATTATATAGGTCTCATCCAAACAATAATTAGACATCTAATTACAATAATTAGATCCATAGCTTCTAGTCTAAATTTGGCTCTTGACATGCAAACACTTGGTTCATTAACTAACTGCCCATAAAACTTACAGTTCTGAACTACACAGGTGACCGACATCAGTCCCTGTCTGCCTGGAGGTGACTGACGTCAGCCAATCCCTAACTGATGTCAGTTTCTTATCTTCACTAACCTAACTAACATCGGTAGATCAGACCGACACCGATTGCTCTACAACTCAGCAACATTTAGCAACCTCCTCCCCTGTTTGCATCAGTGAATCTTTTAGCTCCATAACCTAACAATCTCCCACTTGGAGATAAACAGTTGCACTGTACCTGTACCTATACCCTGTCTAATCTATTTCCTGGCTTGTATCCCTCTTCAAGATCAATCCTGAAGACCACCCACCACACAACCTGTGGTGCACCTCCTGTCATCCGAGTAACTTGCCACATCCGAACCTACAAACCCATGTAGTGAAGACCTGACCCTGCATAGCATGAATCCCTACTGCTGGTCCCTCTCAAATACCTAAGAACCCACTTCCTTGAATTGGCTCCTAACTCTCTGACAGCTCCCACTGCTTGGGAAAACTCAGGTCTATACCAGACCTCATATGATTTCAGACACTAAACTGTCCAGCCCTTGGTGTGATCCAGTTTTTCATCTTGCATATTGAACCTCGCTAACACTTGATTCACATCAGCTCCCACTGGAGACAAAATCAACCTGTGATCTTCCATGTCTCTCATGCCAAAGAATTTTGCTGCTCCAAATTCCTCATGACATGCCACTGAACTAACCTTACCCTTAGCTCAACAAAACCCTGTATGTCTGAACTTTCACCAAGCACATCCTCCACATACAGTAACAGGATAATGTTGTGACCATCATCCACCTGGTAAGACAAACACAATGGTTATATTGACATTGACTAAATCCATGCTTTGTCCTCCACCTATCAACCCTGTACCATTGTCCTACAGCTTCCTCAAGACCATATGACCTGGCCTTCCATCTCACGTGTCCGTTCTCTCTATTCTTTAACTAAGGTATCCATTCATCTCTGTGCTTTCATACCGGCTGGCAACCCTACCAAATCTCTCACTTGGTTCTACATTCTCATCGTGCCATGCTCCCACTGTTTCTTGGATCCTTCCTGCTCTGCAATGAGCAACGAGTATAAAGAAGAGGAACAACAAATTTGAGGCTTACTTACCCTTTTAATCCTCCATATGGGCATTTGAGACTCTTTGACAGCTTGTTGTCTGCCCAAAATTTGCTACAGTAACTGACCTCAATCACTACACAATCTACATCCGACCGACGTTAGTTTCCATGCGCCTATCTTGACTACCAACTCTGCCAACGTTAGTGTCTCTTGTTATTGGCATCGATCCTCCTGACCAAAATCGGTCTTACCTATTGTCGATGTCAGTCCTCCTGACCGACGTCGGTCTTACCCTGCTCAACATCACCAACTTCAGTCTGCACATGACCGACATCGGCACCTATCTGTTTGATGTCGATTCCTCCTGACCGATGCCGGTACCTGTGTTTTCTTATGAGTGATGACTTTTTACCTACAAGATTTCTTTGAATCAAATCCTTGTCCAAACTGCTCTACTCAGAGTTACTCAGCCTTCTCCACTGATCTCTATCCGCCATCTCCTCCATAAACACCAAGGCTTTCCAGTTCTTAAGCCTGTCAAACACATCTAACTTCCTCTTAAGAACATGCATCTACTTCTTGCTCATGTGACCAAGCCTACAAAGCCACGTCTCTGCAACAGAAGAAGAATCAATAATATAAGCAAGTAGATAAAGGGTACCTGCTTTCTTACCACTAGCTAATTCAAGTGCATTTGCTATGAGAGTTCTTGTGCATCTCTCATCACCCAACTTCCCTGAAGAAATTAGCCATATCTTCAACATTGGGACCTGCATGACCTCCTTCAACACCCATGTGTTAGCCGCCTACAATTTTAGCTTCACTTCCCCTTTGCCAATTTTTTGGCAAGGCACACTAGCCCCTAAATAAATCTTTCCAAAGTCTCCAAAGACCTTACCATGAAAAGATACTCTATTTTGGCTTGCATGGAAAAAGGCAATAGAATCTATAAAACAAGATTCTACTTTATCCAGAGCATCCTGTGCAACAACACCTGCAACATTTGCTTCTTTATGCTGATCTGCTACCAACCAACAATCTTTATTTACCTACTCTTTCTTTCCATAACACCGTAAGTGATCATCTGTGCTTTTCAATTCCTCCATTCTTAGCTTACTTTCTTCTACCATTGCTATGCTCCCACTCAATCAGAAACCCCTGAGAGTGACCTGTAACTAAACACAAACCCTACTCCCTGCAACCTTAGCTCTGATACCACTTGTTGGGAAATATGAAAGCACACAATTGATTACCAAATACAAGCAACTTACATGCAGAATTAAACCAGAATCACAAGTAACTAAAATTCAAAAATAGCACAAAATATGAGAGACAATACACAATTATATTAATACTCTTCCAAAAGGAAATACAACAAAGAAGATTGCCACAGTTCTTCTTCCTTACACACCTCTAGGGCTCCCACACCTCTAGGGCATAAATAGTAAATCTTTCCTCAAAGCTCTCTCTCTTACGGTCCCAACACACAACTCAAACACAGAGTTGGTGTTCACCTCCAACTAGTCAGTATCCACTACTACCAGTACACCATGCTCCACACACTCCACAAGTGCTCCACGCACTCCAAGTACACAAATGTACTTCAAGTAGATCTCCCTTGAACTACAACAACCTGCAACCCAAATGATCTCACTTATGGAAGGATCTTCCTTGCCTTCCTTTTTACTCTCTTTTTGAGTACACACTGTACTCCAAGTAGATCCTACCTAACCCTGCTCCCTGTTGTGTTGCTATCCTCTCTGATCTTGCACACCTACAAATCAATTTGGTTCTGCACACCTGCAAACCTGGATCATGCACACACATACACCTGTAGATCAATGATCTGACTTACCATGTAGATCTCCTAACGTATCCATGCACACCTGCTAACCAAGATCCTACACACCTGAAGAACCCTTCTGATTCTCCAAAACCAACACCCACACTTGGCATTGCTGTGGAACTAGGAGGAACACCCTTGCTCACCTCACACACAGAAGGAGCTAACTTTTCTCAACTAAAACTAGAACACTTTACAATACAGCCCATGAGTCTATTATATAGATCTCATCCAAACAATAATTAGACATCTAATTACAATAATTATATTTGTAACTTCTAGTCTAAATTTGGCTCTTGACATGCAAACACTTGGTTCGTTAACTAACTACCCATAAAACTTCCAATTTTAAACCGCACAGGCGACCGACGTTGGTCCCTGTCTACCTAGAGGTGACTGACATCAGCCGATCCCTGATTGATGTCACTTGCTTCTCTTCACTAACCTAATCGATGTCAACTGATCAGACCGATACCAGTTGCTCTACAACTTAGCAACCTTCAGCAACCTCCTCCCTTGTTTGCATCAGTGAAGCTTTTAGCTCTATAACCTAACAATCTCCCACTTGGAGATAAATAGTTGCACTGTACCTGTACCTATACCCTGTCTAATCTATTTCCTGGCTTGTATTCCTCTTCAAGATCAATCTTGAAGACCACCCACCATAAAACCTATGGTGCACCTCCTATCATTCGAGTAACCTGCCACATCTGAACCTACAAACCCATGTAGTGAAGTCTTGACCCTGCATAGCATGAATCCCTGCTGCTGGTCCCTCTCAAATACCTAAGAACTCACTTCCTTGAATTGGATCCTAACTCTTTGATAGCTCCCACTACTTGGGAAAAATCAGGTCTATACCAGACCTCATGTGATTTTGGACATTAAACTGTCCAGCCCTTGGTGTGATCTAGTTCTACATCTTGCGCATTAAACCTTGCTAACACCTGATTCACATCAGCTCCCACTGGAGACAAAATCAACCTGTGATCTTCCATGTCTCTCATGCCAAAGAATTTTGCTGCTCTAAATTCCTCATGACATGCCACTAAACTAACCTTACCCTTAGCTCAGAAAAACCCTATATGTCTGAACCTACACCAAGCTCATCCTCCACATACAGTAATAAGATAATGTTGTAACCATCATCCACCTGGTAAGACAAACACAATGGTTATACTAACATTGACTAAAGCCATGCTTTGTCCTCCACCTGTCAACCCTGTATCACTATCCTGCAGCTTCATCAAGACCATATGACCTGGCCTTCCATCTCACGTGTCTGTTCTCTCTATTGTTTAACTAAGGTATCCATTCGTCTCTGTGCTTTCATACCAGCTAGCTACTTGGTTCTGCATTCTCATCATGCCATGCTCCCACTATTTCCTAGATCTTTCCTGCTCTGTAGTGAGCAATGAGTATAAAGAAGAGGAATAATGAATTTGAGGCTTACTTACCCTTTCAGTCCTCCATATGTGCATTTGAGACTCCTTGACAGCTTGTTGTCCACCCAAAATCTATTATAGTGACCGGCCTTGATCACTACACAGTCTGCATCTGACTAACGTCAGTTTCCATGCACCTGTCCTGACTACCAACTCTACCGATGTCGGTGTCTCTTGTTTCCGACGTCAGTCCTCTTGATCAACGTCGGTCTTACCTATTGTCGACATTGGTCCTCCTGATCGATGTCGGTCTTACCCTGCCTGACATCACCAACTTTGATCTGCACATGACCGACATCGGCACCTATCTATTTCATGCCAGTTCCTCCTGACCGACACTAGTACCTATGTTTTCCTGTGAGTGATGACTTTTTACCCACGAGCTTTCTTTGAATCAAATCCCTGTCCAAACTGCTCTGCTTAGAGTTACTTAGCCTTCTCCACTGATTTTTGTCTGCCATCTCCTCCATAGACACCAAGGCTTTCTAGTTCTTAAGCCTATCAAACATATCTGACTTCCTCTTAAGAACATGCATTTCCTTCTTGCTCATGTGACTAAGCCTACAAAGTCACGTCTCCACAACAGAAGAAGAATCAGTAATATAAGCAAGTAGATAAAGGGTACTTGCTTTCTTACCACTAGCTAATTCAAGTGCATCCGCTGTGAGAGTTCTTGTGCATCTCTCATCACCCAAATTCTCTGAAGAAATTAGCCATATCTTCAACACTAGGACCTGCATGACCTCCTTCAACACCCATGTGTTGGCCGCCTGCAATTTCAGCTTCACTTCCCCTTTGCCAATTTTTTGGCAAGGCACACCAGCCCCTAAATAAATCTTTCCAAAGTCTCCAAAGACCTTACCATGAAAAGATACTCTATTTTGGACTGCATGGAAAGAGGCAACAGAATCTATAAAACAAGATTCTATTTTATCCAGAGCATCTTGTGCAACAACACCTACAACATCTACTTCTTCATGTTGATCTGCTACCAACCAACAATCTTTATTTACCTGCTCTTTCTTTTCATAACACCGTAAGTGATCATCTGTGCTTTTCAATTCCTCCATTCTTATCTTACTTTCTTCTACCATTGCTATACTCCCACTCAATTAGAATCCCCTGAGAGTGACCTGTAACCAAACACAAACCCTGCTTCCTGCAACCTTAGCTCTGATACCACTTGTTGGGAAATACAGAAGCACACAATTGATTACCAAATACAAGCAACTTACATGTGGAATTAAACCAGAATCACAAGTAACTAGAATTCAGAAATAACACAGAATATGAGAGACAATACACAATTGTATTAATACTCTTCCAGAAGGAAATACAACAAATAAGATTGCCACAGTTCTTTTTTACACACCTCTAGGGCTCCCACACCTTTAGGGCATAAACAGTAAATCTTCCCTCAAAGTTCTCTCTCTTACGGTCCCAACACACAACTCAAACACAAAGTTGGTGTTCACCTCCAACTAGTCAGTATCCACTACTACCAGTACACCAGTGCTCCACGCACTCTACAAGTGCTCCATGCACTCCAAGTACACAAACGTACTTCAAGTAGATCTCCCCTGAATTACAACAATTTGCAACCCAAATGATCTCACTTATGGAAGGATCTTCCTTGCCTTTCCTTTGCTCTCTTTTTGAGTACACACTGTACTCCAAGTAAATCATGCCTGACCCTATTCCCTATTGTGTTGTTTTCCTCCCTAATCTTGCACACCTGCAAATCAATCTGGTTCTACACACCTGTAAACTTGGATCATGCACACACATACACCTATAGATCAATGATCTTACTTACCATGTAGATCTCCTAACGTAGCCATGCAAACCTACTAACCAAGATTCTACACACCTAAAGAACCCTTCTGATTCTCCAAAACTAGCACCCACACTTGGCACTACTATGGAACTAGGAGGAACACCCTTTCTCACCTCACACACAGAAGGAGCTAACTTTGCTCAACTCAAACTAGAACACTTTACAATACAGCCCATGAGTCTATTATATAGATCTCATCCAAATAATAATTAGACATGTAATTACAATAATTAGATCCACAGCTTCTAGTCTAAATTTGGCTCTTGACATGCAAACACTTGGTTCATTAACTAACTACCTATAAAACTTACAGTTCTAAACCACACAGGCGACCGACATCGGTCCCTATCTACTTGGAGGTGATCAACATCGACCAATCCCTAACCGACATCAGTTACTTCTCTTCACTAACCTAATTGACATCGGCTAATCAGACTGACGCTGGTTGCTCTGTAACTCAGCAACCTTCAGCAACCTCTTCACCTATTTGCATCAGTGAAGCTTTTAGCTCCATAACCTAACACCAAGCACATGGATATTCACATGCATTTCATTTAGGAGCTTATTCATAGTCAGGTCATTAACTTGATATTTTTCCAGTCTTCAAAGTAGGTTGTAGACATCTTCACCAAACCTTTCACCAAGAGCAAGTTCATTCATCTACGAGCTCTTCTTGGGGTGTAGTCCACATCTGCAAGAACATCTTCTTTAGGGGGGCCACTAGCCTCTTCATTTCTTTTATGTCGCTCTTTTTTTTTTTGGGGGGGGGAGTTTTTTCCTACGGGTTTTCTCCTTTTCTCTATCTTATGGGAGATTGCATTTGTACATGGGTACCTCATCAGGCCTAGTTGTTGGGACCCATTTTATATTTCCACACTGCCCACCTAAGCTGTGCTTATGGGGGGGTATTAGTGTAGGTTTTTATTTTTCCCTATTATTTAATTAGGGAAATTATATATTTGTGCATACATGGAGTTTTTCTACATTCATGGGATAGGCTAGCTTATGTGGAGATGTGTGTCATAAATGTGTCATAGGTGTCATAAGAATGTCATAAGTAACTCTTTTGACTAGCTATTTTGGGTATGGGAGCTACTTCTCTATTCTTAGCACCTTGTCACCACCTTTCATGGAGGAGTTATAGTCTATTCTTGGGGTGCTTTGACTACCTTTTGTGGAGGAGTTACTTACGTGCTCTCCTACATGTATTCTTCACTTTGGCCATCTTATGTTAATGGAATATGGGCTTTTCTCCAAATTTTCTATGTAATTGTCTCTTGTTTGATTTCATTTACTTTAGCATTTTATGGTATTCACTTGCTTCGTCTCGTGCAACCACGACTCATGCGTCCTCATTATTCGGACCTTGTCAAATCCTCCGATAGAAATTACCTTTTGGAAAACATTGGGAGACATTATATCAGTTTTTATAAACCCATTTTAGGTAATTAAAATAAATAAAATTAATTTAAAATACTTTATGCTTAAAATTCACTCTCTCAACCTACATACACATTCTTCAATGCTTGAGATACCACTTTTGAAGCTCAGAACTCCATTGAAAAAAAGAATGGGAAGTAATGGAGTTTGGAAGTGTTGAGGAAGTTTGTAACAATACAAATTTATTAATTTTTTAAATATCAAAATACACTTTACAGTATGAACAATTATTAGGAAGAGAAAGCACTCAAAACCTTCCTAAAACACCCCTATGAGCTCAAAAGGGCAGGATCTTCTGCTCAAAATTTGAAGGAGGTTTTTCATGGGTGAAAATGGAAATTGGAGATGTTAATATGTTGTTACTACTACAAATTAGTTACATTATATCATAATTATAGGCCCTCAACTTTATTAACATTTATTAACAAGACAAACACTCTAAAACCCTCCTAAAACCTTTTTAAAGATCCAATGACTAAGTTTTGATGCTTGAATTAATCTTATGTATTTGATTGACCTTAGAATTACATTTATGGTCCTTTTTAGTTTCATTGACATCCATAGGTGTATACATTTAGCATGTGTGAGAAGGAGGAGGTATAAAAAATGGTCTAAAAGTGGTAGTTTTAGGCCTATTTTTAGGAATATGAACTGATGAAGGATCTCGATCACTTTAAAGGAACTTATAATCCTAGAAATAGGTATTATTCCCAAAAAAATCCATTGGAAATGATCCCAATATGTTAGGTTAAGTTATAAGAAATTATGAAAGGTCTAGAAGAGGATGTATTCCTTGTTTTCATAAATAAGTATGTTGTAGATATTGTATAGACACAAATATTCTATTGATAATATTGAAGAATTACGTAGGTTATATAAGGTTTCTTTCCATGATTCACAATATTAAATAGAGGAAATATTCAAACAAGATTTAGACCTGGTATGAGAGATAAACCTTCCATCATTACCTTTGTTCTCATGGAATCAAACAAGTCTTGGTCAAGAGTTTGCAAGTCACTAATGGTAGGAATGAATGTGAAGGAGTATGAGCTCTAAGTATCACTCTTATCAATATTATAGAAACACTAAAGATCTAAGAATGTCATATTAAGTTTTCAAGGAATCTAGATGGACATGTGTAAAAGCATGAAGTTTGTAACTCTCAAACCAAGAGAAAGTAGTTTCAAATGAAGAGAGATGTGACATTAGGAGTTCAAAAGTCACTCTATGCCACCTTGATGAAGAGGAGGATCATACCAAGATGACACATGTTGAAGAGAATTCATAAACCTTCTTACTTATAGGATTTCTTAATTTTAACTTACTTCATCATGATATGATTATCATCATTGATTCTCTATGTCCCTTCTCTCTCTCCTCTCTCATTTTATCTATATGTATGGCCTTGTTCAAATGGAAAAAGGATACGTACACCAAAATTATGGAAAATCCTTACTCTTTTATATGCCTTTTATCAATAAATGATTGTCTTTTTACCTCCTTATATGATTTTATATAGTGTAGAGTTATGAATGGTTGATTTAATTAAGTGTAGACTCAACTCACCTTGATTTGTTATCATTTCATCTTACCTTCATATAGTTTGAATATCTATTTTAGGTTGTGGAGAGTGTCATCAAAGGTTCCATGAGAGTTAGAATTGGAAAGTATCTTCCCTCATAGTCTCATACTACCTTACCTCTCTATGAAAAATTGATGTAATAGATTATTTTAGGAGAAGTGTATATTTATTACATTCCTATAGGTCTTAGTGTACATGTAAATAAATGGTAGTGGTCATAAAATTTGGTATATCACCCATTATTTAATAGTTTTTTTTTTTAAAATCTTTTCCTTCTAGGTTAGATTATTAGTGATTGGTTCTAAAAGATACATCAAGGGATCTATCCCATATATATATGTTCAATCCATTCTTTAGGTGACCCACAACCTAGGAGTGTTCCCATGTGTAACTTAGATGAGAGGACTTGAAACATCCTCTAAAAGGGTGAAAACTTAATCTATAACAATTACCTACAAAGTCAGCCCTAGGATCACACATCTAACATGAAAGAACTATTTGTAGTGGTTTTTACCAAGATAGCTAAGTAATAATTATAGAGATATAACCATCAAAATCAGAACATAGTGACTAAAGGTAGCATATATGCGAGCCTAAAACTCTCACTCCTAATTAAAGAAACTCAAAATCAAGTTTCATACCTACCCTACCACCTATAAAAAGTCTCAATCCTATAATAATTTTTTTATAAGTATCTTATAGCCTTTGATAATTTCCATATTTAGCAAGTACAATTGATAAATCACCTTCATTATTTTGAATTCAACATTATGCTTCATTTTAATACATAATTATCCAAATTAATACACATCATTTGTATATTATTAGGTTTAATATTAATACAAAACAGGGTAAAACATATTGGTGAACTTGAAGTTTTTTTTAACATTTCTAAACCATAGGTTTCCATTAGGGTTTCATCCTTCTTTATAGGGTTTCATATTTATATAAATAATTTTGATTTTTAGACTTAATTTATTATTTTCCTTTGTGCACAAATTACACGTGGATATAATGGTTGAACATAGCTTCTATTTTTTAACTCAAACTATGATTTTGATCATTACATGTTATTTTCATCAAATATAAAATATTTTTCACAATCATGTAATTAAATGAATAAAAGTTATGTAAAATAATAGGACTAATTTAAAGTATAAAATCTTTAGCCTCAATTCATAATCTATAACATTTTAACATTAAATATGAATTAATGTTGATCACTATTAGAATCCAAAGGGTATGCAAGAATCATTTTGTTCCTCCCCATAGACTCCAAGATACTACTAGATACCATCATATTCCATTTATTCGCCCTCAACTTATATTGGATTCTATGATCCATGTTTTTATAATAGGAAGGGGTAGGGTGACCCATCTTGTAGTATAGAATAGAGAAAATAAATGTGTTCCTAAACCCCCTCCACCTCCCACGAAGAAAAATAATCAAATAAAAGGGTATGATATCACTGAAAAAATAGAAAATACCCATAATAAAGTTTATATGTTGTAATTACCCCAAAAAATGCATGGTTACAAAGAATTTATTTATGAAACATATGTTACACACTTTTACCAAGTGATGTAGAACCACCTTATGTTGATTACATCATTAACACATTACAATGGATAGAGGAAAGTATTTATTTTGAAAAAGAACATTTACCCCCACAAGAATATTATAAATAAAGACTTCCAATTGTATATTCAAGTGCATGCACAAAATAATGTAGTTAAATAAGTCTTGGTGGATAATTAGTTAGGGTTAAATAGTTGTAGTATCTCTTTCCTCAATATAATCGGTATAAAAGCAATGAATATTAATTATTATTTTATGAATATTTAGGGATTTGACAATATTTTGTGGAAAGTTTTAGGATAGACTACATTAAATATAAATATGGGTCATAGAACAATAACTTCATTTTGTTTGGTTATGCCCAATGATCTTAACTATAAATTATCTTGGGAAGACCATGGATTCATGATATGAATTTAGTACCATCTAATTTACATGCATGTCTAACATTTAGTTATTAGGGGTGCATATACACATTTTTTTGGGATCAAGAAACTTTAAAGTATTGTGAAATGACCCAACCCCTAGATCATTACGTACCTCACATGTAATCCTTATTCAAGGAGTATGGAGATTATACATAGAAAAATGAAATACCAAAACCCATATATATTGTATCTACTCTATAACCATAAACATAATTAAATATAGTTTTAGCCTCAAATATATAAATAATATGGTATAAATATTATAAGTATTAGGAAGACATTTACAAGGTATCATCAAGCCCGTATCTACATTTACACATAAAGGAAGACACATTGTTAGATACATAAAAGTTTTAACAACTATAAAGAAAAATACCTAAGAAAACTAGAATATATACACATTTAGTTAAAGAAACACTAGATCCTATTCTAGAAGTTAATCATGTATTGACATTATAATTAATGTCTCATATAGGATTTGGTGCTTCACAATAAATTTAGACATTAAATGAATTCTCTAATGAATATTCTCTCTTAGAATTCCTAGAGGCATATAATGGTTTTCCTTCCTTCTATCATAATAATAGGGTTCTTCATATAATGAATACCTGCACTTATTTTGAAGAGATCATAGGTCATAATATTCATGTCTAGATAAATGACCCCCATACCATTACCACTACACCATATGTGGAAGATAGAACATATTTAATTAATGAAGAAATAAGTTAAATTTCATTATGGAATATAGAAAAATCCAAGATTGATAATTTTATAATCCATGCCAAAAGATGACAAAGAAAAAAAATTTAGACAAGTTTTACAGGAGTATTCAAATTTATTTTCTTGGGCTTGTAGACAACTAAAAGTGGCCACCAATGACCTCTAACTAGTTTTTTGACTAACTTATATCAAAATGCACAATTTGGGCTAAAAAAACTAAAATACACTAAAAGCTTTAAACATGTCATATACAATTGTCTATTTTGGCTAGAGTATCATTAAATGAGGTAATGTAATTTATGAAAAAACTAAATTTGACCAAATTGTTTTGAGTCAAAATGACATTTTTGCACCCGAGTGATTTGGATTTCTTTTTTCTACCAAATTTATTTCATAAGACATGTGCCTTTGTTGTTTTGTGTTGACAACATCCTAAATGGGATAATGTATCCAACACATATAACATCACATCATAATTCTAATATAGTCAAATTTTGAGCCAATAATACAACATTTTATTTATTTTTGTAAATTGATATTAAATAACTACATCATCAAATGACATCATTTATTGGGAAGACATTCCTAGGCCATAAATACATAAAATATTGGGATTAAGCCCTCCCATTCCTCATCAATGCTTCCCATGCCTCTTTAATGCCTCTCTATCCCAAATATTTATGAAGGAATTTATTGAGTATGGCCTCCAAAATTGAATGGATCCTTAGCCACACATCTCCATCTTGAGATGGATGGTTCAGATTCATTTTGATCATTTTGCAAAATCTATAAATAGGAGGCCTTACCTATTGAATTGGTAGCTCAATCAAAGTAATGCTATAATGTAGGATTTAATTCATGAAGAATATTCATAATGTTATAATGAAAAATCAAGCTACATCAAGCCATAACCAAGCCAAACAAAAGTTCCAAGAGGAGATGAAGGTAGCCACACTCCATTGATGAAGACCTCTTAGGCACAATCCAAGCTAAGACAGTCACAACTTTGTCATTCCAAGTTTTGATATTATGTTTTGACTATTTTTGGCTTAAATTTTGTCTCTATCTGTAGGCCTAGTAGTGATATTATAATCCTGCTATTCACTAATAATGATATTGCAATCTTGCTACTTGATAGTAGTGATATTGCAATCCCATGAATTCTAAGTCATGATATTGCAGTACCACTATTTTTTAATAGTGATATGACTGATCTAAGTCATGGTATTGTAGCCAAACTACTAGTGGTCAACCTAGACCATTAGGGTTAAGTAACAATACCACAACTCTCTTAGTTGCAGGATTGTGAACTCAAATAACAATTTTGCCTACCTGAGTAGTGATATCATGGATTTTGACATGACTAGCAAGATTGTGGACCTGAATTGAGATATTATGAAACAAAATAGTGGGATTATAGACCTAAATCATAGGATTGTTAACCTGAATAATGGGATTATTGACCTAGGTAGTGATATTGTGTTTTTTATTAATCTAACTTGAGTAGCGATATTAACTGTCTAGGTCATGGTTTTGAAGAGTAGTGGGATTGCAATATGGAGTAATGGGATTTCACTATGTGAAAAACTTAAGATCTCATTTTTACCAAGTTATTTGCTCAATCTTATAAGTGATTCAAAGCAGGTAGTCATAATCTTGTTTTTACAGGTTGAAAGGATGGTTTGGAAGTTTGGGTGTTTTTAACTAATCATAAACTTAAATTTAGGGTTTAAAATAAATTTGGTTAAAATCATGCACACTTTAAATTTGGTCTAAAATGAACATACTAGTTTTCACACATTTGGTATTTGGTACCTAAAATTAATCTAGCATGCTAAGTCTTGAACACTTCAAACTTTGGACTTAAAATGAACTTAGGTGCTTATTATTTCATATAGTATTTTTGGTGAAATATTTATAAGTTTTTACATCTTAAATCCAAGGGTCTAAAGAACATCACCACACATTTTGCTTAGTTCTCTAAAATTGAACATGCTTCAAGTTTTTTCAAAGTTATTATCATTGGTTGCCTAGATTAGAATTGTTTGAGTAAATAAGGAGTTGTGTGTGTATGCCCTCCCATCTATCTCCTCTAGGGAACTTTTGGGATAAAAGTGCCAAATTCATTGCAAAGTGTTGTAGTTAAAAGGTGTAGAAGAATTTTTTTTTTGGCTCTCCCCAAGACCTGCATGGATTGGGTGATCTAAAAATAACCTTTAAAGCTTTTTTACTTGGTTTTCTACTTTCATTGCATCTTGGCTTGTGAGGAGGAATTTATTACCTCCCAAAAATTCTTTAGGGAATCCTTGACCTGGGAATTCATCTCCTAGCATTATCTTCAACCCCTCTCCATGGGGGGTATGAAAATTGGGATCACCCCACTAAGATAGGAGGTTTGAATGGTTAAACCTTCTCCTATCATTAGGGCTAATCCTAAGATGTTTGATCATATTGGACATCATGCTACACTAAACAATTGATAGATGTAGTGGTTTTAATAAGAGAAAGAACTTTTTACAATAAGCCAAGTGTCGTGGACCTAATTGATGTGTTACTTCTCTTGCATTTTGACGTGAAAGTCTTATGCATGGGATCCATCTAGAAGATTAAAAACCAATTAGCTTTAGTCAACCTCACATTACCACACCCTTGATAGGATTTAAGATTTTATGATTAGTTGAATTTGGTCACTTATCTTATTCTTACTTGGTGTTTTGAGACTAAAACTAATGTGTTTGTTTATAAACCACATCAAAACTAATTTGTTTATATGCCACTCTTTTGTTTAAAGAGTTGCATACTGGTTGTTTTACACCACACTTATGCCTTGAAATTTTTTGCTAAATTTGTGTGTGTGTGTGTGTGTTAATTTACTAATAAGGGTACCATTATGTTGCCTAAATCAGATTTTAAGTTTGTTCCTTTGAGTCTTTGAAACATAACATTCAATCACATCATTATAGCATACCTACGCCATTATGCTGCTTGAATTATTTCAAAAATCATTTGATTTGTACCAAAACCATTATTTAAAACCATGTCACATATGCAATTTTGACCTTATTTATGCACTATCATGATGTCCAATCTTATCTAGATTGTTTTGTCAAATCCTAGTCTTCAATGTTGAGTTTCCAATTAACCTTGTCAAGTTTGGATTCAAACATTTATTGATTTTTGTTTAAGCCTCAATTCATGGGGTTGATACATAGATATTTCTCTTTTGGGTTGCATAACTTAGGTTAATTAATTACCCAAATTTTAAAACTATGACTTTTCTATTCATCCAACCTATCCTCATCATTGATTAGGGAAAACATAGTCTTTTCTTTATGTGCCTTTTTGCCTTATGCCTTATACCAACTGATCATGTTTATGTTTGATTCTATGTGTCAATTTTATGTCAAATTTTTTCCAAATTTTTTAGATTAAATAAAATCATCATCCTTGTTTCAAGCCTAGATTTTGATGTCATTTGGCCAAAAGCCCTAACATAGCTTGTTTGATCCTAGCTTTTGACTCTGCATTTGGATAAAAGACCTAAAAACTCTTTTCCCTTTTCTAGTTTAGACCTTGTTTGGAACACTTTGGCCTAGACCTTTCTCATGCCTATTTTTATTTAGATTCTTGAAATTTTATGTGTATGACATTTGATGTTAGACATTTGATGTTAGACTATTTTATGCCAACTTCTATCATAAACTATTTTGGAGATACAACTCCACTTTTGACAAAGTTAGACCAAGTTTGAACCATTTATCCTTTGGAAATTATTTTTTAGAGCTTTCATCATTTATGTGGATATGTCTAGCTACACTTCTGGTGGAGTCATGTACAATCCAAGTTATGATATAATAGCTACACAAATTGACTATAACCAAATTCCTACTTATGATCCAACTCGAGACCTTGATTGGTGTGAAGAGGTTTGTGAGGAGGACTCTATTAAAGACCCAACTATAGATAATATTTTTTGGGATACGGATCTATACCCTCTTTACAATAATCAATACATTGAACATAGTCAAGAACTAGCTTATGATCCAACTCAAAATTGGGATAATATGGTTTATCAAGAGGACTTGGATGCTTTGGATTTTGAGAGAAACCAACCTCCATGACATCTTTTTATTATCTGATCATTAGCTATCATTAACCCTTATTCATACTATACAAGCTACCAAGATCCATAATATCTAAAGAATACCATTACCATTCTATGACCTCATCATTTGGCTTGTGTGAGCAATCAATCTCCATGATGCCCTATCCTTATCCTTCTAAGACCTCATCCTTTGGCTCATACAAGCAATCAAGGTACACAATTCGATGTTATTTATATTCTAGGACCTCATCCTTTAGCTTGTGCAAGCTACTAATCTCCATGACACCCTTTTATTATCCAACCATCGGTCATTCCTCATCTATGGAATGTTAATGAAATGGCTATGTTGGTTGGTGGTAAAGCCATGTGGAATGGTAATGGAATGGAGAGAGGTTGCATAATCCTTATAGAAGATACTAGGACAACTTATGTTTATTCTAAATTATTAATCCTCAAAAACCATATAAGGATCACAAATTTATTCAAATTGATCTACAAGGCATGCATACCCAATGTTATAATAGTTGTGAACATATTCTAGTTCTAAATCTGATTTTGACTCAAGGGACTCTGAATACAATGTTGAGACTAATGTTGATCCTAAATATGATGTCAATTCAAGAATAGAACTTGAATCTAATTTTTATTCTTCATCTAATGGGTACTCTATTACAATGATGTCTTGTTGCATGTTTGGTATTTGATAAGCAACAACCCGTGATGGCATAAAGGGCTCCATAGAGACTAGTTTGTCAAAGTGAGACTCCTCAGTGATAGGAAAAAGGTCAAGATACAATTCCATAAAGACTAGCTTATCAAGTCAAGACTCTTTAAAAATAGGCATATGGTTGAGGTAATGATTTACCCAAAGGTGGTTATAATAATTAAGAAGTGACTTAGCAAAGACTGGCTCATTAGAGTAAGACTCCTTGATAAATGGAACAAGATTGGAAGGTGATTCATCATAGGTTGAATTATCACAAATGATTATTACAACAAAAACATCATTGATTTGTTAGTTCTCTAAGCCTTGGTTTTCAATGAGTACGAAAATACCAGTTTTGAACAAAACTTGGTCCTTGAATGATTGGCTCAGTTAGGTAGGTACTGATTGGATTGGTTAGGGTTTAGGATAAATGATTGGATGAGGTTTATGATGAATGATTGGTTGGGACCATAATGAGGCAATGAAATTTATGAAACAACTAACTTTGATCAAATCATTTTGAGTCAAAATGACATATTTGCACCTAGGTGATCTAGATTGCTCTTTTCTACCAAATTTATTACACGAGACACATGCCTTTGTTATTTTGTGTTGAAAACATCCTAAATGGTATAATGGATATAATGCATCTAACATTACATCCTAATTCTAATCCAATCAAATTTTGATCCAATAATATGACATTCTGACCAATTTGATTAATTTGTGCACCAATTACCAAGATTTGCATCAAAAGTGATAAATCATGTTTAATGTTAATTAATATGAATCAAGAGCCTAATTAATAATTCCATGGTACTTGTTGAATATTTATTTTTGGAAATTGATATTGAAAAACAACATCATCAAATGACATCATTTATTTGGAAGATATCCCTAGGCCATAAATTCATAAAATATTAGGATTAAGCCCTCCCATGCCTCATTAATTATTCCCATGCCTCTTTAATTACTCTCTATCCCAAATATTTATGAAGGCATTTATTAGGCATGGAATCCAAAATTGAACATATCCATCTTGAGATGGATGGTTCAGGTTCATTTTGATCATTTTAAAAAATCTATAAATAGGAGGCCTTACCTATTGAATTTAGATATCAATCAAAGTAAGATTATAATGTAAGATTTCATTGATGAAGCATATGCATAATGTTATTGAGCCAAATCAAGCCACATCAAGCCATATCCAAGCCAAACAATGGTGCCAAGAGGAGATTAAGGTATCCACACTCCATTGATGAAGACCTTTTAGGCACAATCCGAGTAATCCAATCAAAGAATACTCTTGGAGAATCAAGGAAGGTATGAAAGGTAAGTTTATTGCATTTTAGTTGTGCTTTGTTCATTTGTATTATTCACCATGCTCCCCCTTGAGATAGGCTTAAGGTGTTAGCATTAGTGTGTTATATTTAGATTTTGATTTCATTCACTAATACCATACTAATATCCCTTTTTTTCAATCCTAATCCATAGGGCCTACTTAGATATGCCAAAAATTAATCCCATAGTTATGATGCATAACATAGTATTGTATCTATTTACACAACTAATAAAAAAAATACACCCAAAAATAGTTTGTTGGTTAAAGATGGCATTAAAAGACTATTGGATATAGGGCTTATTCAATCTATTTACTATCCAAAGTGGTTTAATAATATCTATTTCTAGTCACAAAGCTTAATAGGCAAATTTTATATTATATGAATTACTATTATTTAAACAAACCTTGCCTCAAATATGACTTCCCATAACCAAATATTGATATGATTGTAGAATTTATAGATATCTATGATATGTTATCATTTATGGATGAATTTTCTAGATATAATGAATAAATATTAATCCTATAGACTAAGAAAAAACATAATTTACCACACCATAGGGAACATTTTGCTATGTTGTCATGAAATTTAGATTAAAGAATATAGGTGCCACTTACCAGAGAGCTATGACACATATATTCCATGATTACATATATAAAATGGTGAAATATTATGTTTAATTGTAAAATCTAGACATCGACAAGATTACACTATAACTTCTCAACAAATATTTGCACTTTTAAGAAAATACAATGTGAACTTAAATCCAAAATAATGAATCTTTGGGGTATCCTATAAAAGTTAATGGGTTATATAATATCTCATAGAGGCATAAAATTTGAACCAAATGAGCTCAAAGCTATCATAGATATTCCACCACCAAAAAGATTGAAATAATTATGATGTCTAAAAGGAAGGGTTCAGGATATAAGGTGCTTTTTTAATTTAATTAGAATATAATAAGAAAAATTGTACGTGATTATTATATGAATATACCAAGTTTGAATTGGATGAGAATTTTCAAAAAGTATTTGATGTAATAAAATAATATCTTTTAAATCCACCTATTCTCATGCCTCTAAAACTAGACAAACCTTTGCTATTATACATTTATACTAAAGACCATGCCTTGAGGGATTTATTGGCACAATATGATGATGATCATAGAGAATATTTCATATATTATCATTTATATAGTAGGGGACTATGAGAATAACTACAATGTTATGGAAATATTATGTTTAAGACTTGTTTTTGTGGAACAAAAACATTAACACTGATTAAGACATGAGTTATTAGAAAGGTGGATTTGCTAAAATTTGTCATGTCAAATTCAAAATTATTAGGATGTATAGTAAAATGGGTAATGTTTCTCATGGATTTTGATTTAAAATTTATATCTCATAAATTGGTAAAAGGATAAGTGATTTTAGATCAACTAGAGATATCTCCATTAGTGGACACATTACCAATCAATGATTTCTTTCATGATGATTTATTTCATATAATATTGATGATGATACTTGGACCATGCATTTTGACTAATATAATTGAACCATAGGTGTTGTATCAGGTATAGTTTTCACTACTCCTCAGGGCCAACATGCCATTTTCATATCAACTAGGATTATCATGTACAAATAATATAGTAGAATACGAGGCATTGATATTTGGTCTATGTAAAACACACACATTTAAAATAATATATATTTGAGTATATGGGGATTCTAAATTTATGATTTTTTAAAATATATTTATCAAATAAAATAATAAAGTTTAATCCCATAAAAGGAAATGGTATAATGATTAAAGACACACTTTGATAAATTTTTAATAGATAACATACCTCATAAATATAATCAACATTTTTATTCCATTCTTAATGCAAATTTTATGATTCCTATTGACCTCAATGATGATTATGCAATTTTTACTCTATGATAACTATGAAACTCATCAATTGCTACAAAAATTATAAATTATTTACAAGTACTAGTAGCAGTGTAGTCAATTCATAATGCTACAGTTATATATATATATATATATATATATATATATATATATATATATATATATATATATATATATATATCAATTACTACAAAAATTATAAATGATTTACAAGTACTAGTAGCAGTGTAGTCAATTCATAATGCTAAAATTATATGTATATATATATATACTACTAGTACTTGTAAATCATTTATAATTTTTGTAGTGTGTGTGTGTGTGTGTGTGTGTGTGTATATATATATATATATATATATAATGCATTGATCTCGTAAAATGTTACACAAAATGATAAACACAAGTTACAATCTGAATAAATGTGTTATGTCCTATTTGGGGGATATTTATTCAAATGATCATTTGATGGACATTTAATTCAATATATTAGTAATGAATATGCTAAGATATCTTTATTATATGTTCATGATAGTGAATTTGGGGTTCATTTTATAAGCAAAACAATGTATTATAAGTTTTTGAGATAAGGTTACTATTATCCCATAATGGAACAATAATTTCAAGAACATGCAAAAATATGTTTACAATGTCATAAACACAGTAATTACAATCATGCATCATCACAATAATTAAAACATATTATATCACCATGGTCATTTCCTATTTGGGTATTTTACTTGATTAGAAAAATAAATTCAAAATCATCATAAAATTACATGTTCATATCACTGATACATATATTTTGAAAAATAGGTAGAGACCATACCACTCAATAAACTCTAGGCAAAGATATATGTAATTTTTTAATGAAAAACATCATCACATGATTTAGACCACCCTTATACATTGTAATGGATAAGGGATAATTTAAAAAAAAAAAAAAATCAATTAAAATATTTTATGCTAAGTACAATATTAGTTATACTTTCTCCACCCTTATTATCTATAAGGAAATGGATAAGCATAAACAACCAATAAAACAATTTCTAAACTATTAACCAAAATAGTTACTAAACATGGCAAAGAAAGGCATAATTAGATTGTATATACACTAAAATAATATCAAACAAGTGTTTTCACATCTACAAAGGCTAAAACTTATTCTATAGTTTATATAATAGAGACAATATTACCTTTAGAGATATAGATACTATGATTGTGTGTTTCCTTTAAAGATATTATTAAGGATAATGATTATCATTATAAATGATTGCATCAATTAAAAATGATAAATGATAAAAATATATATGATTTTGAACATATCAAGGTTTATCAATATTGTATAAAGACATCATCTAGGAAAAAGGTTTAAAATTATGAGTTTGAAGTGATTGACTATATTAAAATAATATAAAAATAATACTAATGTAGATAAATAGAATAAAGGAAAATTCAAGTCCAATTGGTTGAGCCCATTCATGGTTAGAATATAAGTGGGTAAAAGAGTCTATCTTTTATGTAAAAATGAAGAGAAATATGTAAAGAATCATGTGAACATAATTCACTCCCGTTGATATTATACATAAGCATATTACTTCAATTTTTTCAAACATACAAAAAATCAAATAATTCAAAAATAAAAAACATTCACATATTCAAAAAATAAAAATTCAACACTTAAGCATGAAATGATTTCTAGTTACATTATTTATATATGTTATTTATCACATGTTTTTTAAATTACATATCCTTTTTCATATGAACATGCATTTCAAAGTATATGACTATGATATGGGACGTACATATTATATATGGATACATATATGTTGGACATTCCTATACCCAAAGGACATGCCAATGATTAGGGAATATTATTACATATGTCACATTATCATAGGTTATATATTTATATGATATTTTACCATGTTGAGATACATTTATTGCTTACACATGTCTTATTATTTATTATACTCTCTACAATGCTACATGGATGTGACACTTTTCTATGTTGTGACATTGATATACATGGATAGTGTGAACTAGTTTTCACTTGTTCTATTCTTCATTGTTATTTTTAATTTTCATATATGCCAACAATTATTTGTATGTGAAATTTGGCCTTGTTTTTTGTGACATTCTTTCCCCTTGTATGTGGCCCTTGGATTTATTTATTGTGACATATTCATGTCTTTTGTTTGTGGGTCTCGGACATGTTTATTGGGAAAATTTTATGTCCCTTGTTTATTTACCTTAGCCTTGTTTGTGGCCCTTGGTATTATTTGAGACATTTATTTTACTCTATTTGTGGCCTTGGACTTATGTGTGATATTGTGTGTTTATGAGTGGATTAAATTAGGATTTTATACTAAGCTTTCTAATTTTGCTAGTGTGGTATGATGATCTATATCATGCACCTCCCCATTTGTATCTAGTTTCATGATTCAAATCATTCAAATTTTACTATATATTCTTATTTATTGACTATATTAGTGATGGTTACTATTGCATACCTAATTTATATATCTATTTTCATATAACACTAGTATGTCTTGCATTACATATGTTGCATATATGCCTTGATGACACATACATTATTATGATGACATATTCTCCACATATCGACATGGTTATACATGATTAAGTATTTATATATAACATGATACAATTAATATTTTGAGCTGAGTAACTCACATGCCACATATATCACCTTAAAAGTGGGACATATTAGTGGGCTTGTCAAAGAGACTCAAGAATTCATGAGTATAAAATTTAGATTTTGGGACAAAATATAATATTCAAAAATATAAAAATGGTTTAAATATTATATTGGGTTAGATATTTACAAATTTTAGACACATTTTGGGGTATATGCCATGCATATGTGCTCAATCTATAGGGGCTAAAGTATAATACTAGATACACTTGAGTGCATATGCCATGGAGTTATACACAATATTATAGTAACATTAGAGATAGGTTTTTAGATATACACATATTCAAATACATTTGTGGGTAGTTACAATCATATGAATTCATTTTTCAACATCATGAGATATAGATTCTTATATTCAATGCAAAAAAAAACATCTAGATGCATAACATTATATATTATATTGGAATCAATTTATTTAGATTATGGGGAATGAATTTGGTTTGTGTACATACACATTACTACAATTTTTAATTTTACAAAACAAATGATGGTACTTAGAAGTGAAAACCATTTAATTTATATGTCTGTATATAATAATTGATTAATGTTTATTGAGGTAATGTGGTTAAGGTTCATCAATGCATAATTTCCTTAGAAATAATTATAGACATATAAATATGTGGCTCCAATCTTCCATCTTGGGGTCACATGATTAGTTCAATATTATTTACATTTGTTAGTGTAGCTGAGGTTCAATGATGTTCAACAGCCTTGACACTACTCTTTATTCATGAGGGTTGGGTTAGTTATCTTCATAACCTATGATCTTGACTTAATTAATTTTTTTGGGGTGTAGTCACCCAATTTATCCAAGTGATTCAATAAGGAAGTGTAGTTCTTTAATGCTTCAACAAGGAAGCATCATCTCCAACAAGTTGTAAAATAACACAATTTATTCACTTTTAAGTTTTATTAGATCAAGATGAACATTTGAATCATTCTCCCAAATAAACAGTGTTTTTTCCATACTTAGGTACATATATTTATATTTTAAATCTAGTGTTTTTATTATATTTCATACTAAAATAAAAGGGGGCATTTTTAGATACTAAAATATGGTATTAGATATTTGGCAATGTAATTTTTTACCTACCTTTATCTTACATGATTTTGGGTACAAATATGTCTCTTATTATCTATTCTCTCACATTCACATGCTCTCCATGGGTTTGATCCTCTCTACTTTCTATCTATCACTTAAAAGGAATTACCCTAGTCAAAGCCAAACTAGTAAAGAAGTAGGTCTTAGTCAAGTTTAAATCACCTCAAGTCCAAGATATAGTTATCATCTTCTAAGTGTTACATACATTTAAAGAGAAATATTACAAACATTAAAATAATAAATATAACTACTTGTAGTTTGAATTCCCTCTTTAGATTATTGGATATGTAGGCAATATTTAGCCATTCAATGGAGAGTAGTTGGGTTAACTCAACCCACCTTTCTTAACCATTTTAGGCCTAAAAATAGTGTCAATAATGGACTTAAGGAGATATATTTTTAGGTATTATATGCATGCACAATTATACATAAGGATCACACATACGAACATAATAGAACCAGTCATAATGGCTTATATTAGAATAGAAAATCAATATTTACAGAGATAGAACTATCAAACTTAGAACATAGTGACTAGAAGTAGTGAATAGAGATTGATGGTAGTATCCCAAAAAGCCTAAAACTCTAAATATTGATATGAGTGACTCGCTATCTAGTTTCCTTATTTACATACCATCAATGTGAAGGATCCTTGACAAGTGTCCAAAACATATGATCAATGCAATTCATGATTAAATGGATTAGGATACATGTGTATATATAGGTATATTTAAATATAAATTTAGATAGATTTGTACATATGTTGACCACATAAATGAGTGAAAGATGATAATCAAGACATGAGAAACATGTAAAATGATGCAAAGTACCCATAGGAAAAATGATCATAAATATGGGATTAATGATCATGGTTAGATAAAAACCCTAAAATAGTGGTTTGGAAATTTTAGCTGCATATGGGTTATACCTAGAAAAAAATAAGTGATGTGTAGTTTTCCAAGAATTGTGGATTGAATGGATATATTATCATTAACCCAAAATGAATATAAATCCAAGCTATAGGAAAACACTAAGTAAATGAAAGAATAAAATACCCAACACAAGGGTAAATTATACCAAAAAGAGACAAATTTATGCACATAAACTAAGTGAAAAACAACATGAAAAATACATAGTGGAAACATGGTTTGTAAAAAGATTGGGTGTGTAAAATTACTAGTTTCATTGCTCCTAAGTTTGAATTTTTAAATGGAAAATGAGAAATTTATCATCGTATCAAATGTTTATATGATTTATCTTCTTATCCTTGTAATCTTTGACACCATTACAATGCATCCCAGTAATCTCTCCAATGAGATCTTCTATGATCAAGATTCTCAAGCCATGCATTTTGACTTCATGATATTTCCAATCATGAGTGAAGTCCCTATAAATCCCTTTGTCATGCCCAATAATACATTCCATGAAAGGTGAAAAACCACCCTTGACCATTTTTTGCCACACATATTCATTTTCTTTGATGTCCGAGCATGAAATAGGTTAGAACCAATCTCTGCCCCTACCCATTTTTTGAAATTGTAGACTTCTACAAGTTTTATTATTTGAGTTATTAGGGAAGGATATGGGAAAATTATATAAAAAGGAGAAAAATATGATCGTGTGATGTGAGCCTAAAATGATCCAAATGTGTAAGTCCATAGTGATAATTACCTTGCATGTATTGAAATCAAAGTTCCTGATCTGGATTTATGTAATCATTAAAAAAACCATCATAACCATGCAAGGTGTGTCCTTTTTACAATTAAATAATAAGTATGATGTCATCAATAAAATCCCTCTCATGCCAACTAATGAAATCACTTATTTTGACCCTAAGGTTAGCCATACAATCGACACACATATTACCTTCCCTATAAATATGTGCTATAAAGACCCCTTTGAAAAGGACCAACATGTTTTTTTCATCATCAATTATTTTATAAATATTCCAAGAAGAGTGGAAAAGGCCTTTTAGACAATTAATAATGTTCATTTATTCACCTTCAATTTGGAAGAATTCTATGTCGAGGTTGACTACTAGTCTGATGCCCCAAAGTACCATTTTAATTTCTGAGTCATGATTTGTTTAGATCCCCAATGGACCTATACATTCTACTCTAATATTCTTAAAAGAATCCCTAATAACACCTCCCGTTCTGGTTGGGCCCAAGTTACCTTTTATTTCCCCATCAAAATTTAGTTTAAACTAGGAGGGAGGAGGATGCAACCATTTAAATTTTAACCTATCAACCCCCTTCACTTGAGATTTTCTAGGTATGACCAACTTGAGGTGTTTCAAACTCTAGGAAAATATAGGGGAGATAGGTTGGTCAAAAGAGGAAGTAAAGGATGACCAATTTTCATGGACAAAGTCCAAGATCCTCTTGGAGGTGGAAGAAGGATTAGGCACGTTGTTCTAAAAAATAAAAGAATTCCTAGATTTCCAAATACCCCCAAAAATGTGGGTAAGAGATAAATTTCACTAGAATTTTAATGGAGGAGATTCCTAGGGTGGCTTCCATTGAGTAATCAGGTCCTTGATAGATCATATGGTCACCTAAGAAAAGTTAGGCCTATTGAAGAAATGTTGAAAAATGAAAGAAGCAAAGGAATGGGACAAGAACAAATACTTGATAGATTAGGCTTCTTATCTACAATGAGCACACTTATTGAGAAAAGTAATACCCCTTTGCACTAGGTTGTCCATAGTTAAAATCTTGTTCTGAGCTACCAACCAAAAGAAAACATTGATTTTTGGGATGAGGTTTTTTAACCAAATATCATTCTACTTATCATCTACTTCCTCTTGATCCCAAAGGGAGACATATCTAGATTTAATAGGTAAAGACCATTGGGGTCATTTTTCTAAATAAGAACATCCTCCTTCAAGAATAAGTTGATATGAATGTGTTGTAGAGATATGTTTAAGTCATGTAGGAGATGGGCTTTCTACTAGTTCAAATAATCCTTTATGAGAAGTTTCCACTTATTCCTTCCATCAATCTCCTCCCATTAATTTGACACCTTATGTCTGAAGGTCTCATTGAAGAAAGATATTAATACCAAATTTTTGAAGGAGGCTAAAGGGGAGTTAATCTATGGATCTTTTCAAAAGTCCACATTATTAATTCTACCAACATTCCACTTGAGACCTTTGCTAAGTAGATCCTTACCAGGTTTCAAAGCTTTCAAGAATGTTGAGCCATTGTTTGGACCACTTTGCAAAAGTAAGTAGTGACCTTCCTCATAGTTTAAGTAGTTGGCCCTTAAGATCTTGGTCCACTAGTTATCTTCCTTGATCACCCTCCATCCTTTCTTTTCCAAGAGGGGTTGGTTCATAGATCTGACCCTCCTTAACCCAATCCTCCTTTTGAGGTAGGGAAACAAGATTTATTCCATGAGATGAGTAGATACCTGAATCTTTCTTCTGATCCTCTCCATAGGAAGTTCTTCTAAATATTGTCAATTTGATCTACAATCTTGCTAAGGATGACAAATAAAAGACATGAAAGAAATTGTGATGCTTTGAAGTGATATCTTTAGGAGATGTAGTTTTTTGTACTGGGACAATAAATTCCATTTCCATCTTAATAAATTTCTCTAAATCCTATCAATGAGGGGGTTCTAGAACTCTAGTTTCATGTAACCCTCAAAGAGAGGAGTACCAAGTTAAGAGGAATGGAGATTCTTGATGACACGTCCCATAATCTTAAAGATTTTTGCTTGAAGGTTGAGTGGGGTATTAATCAAAAAAGATAAATTTTGTGGAAGTTGATTCTTTGGCCTAAAATCACTTCATATATTTCAATAATTTTCCTAAAATACCTAGCCTCAGAATCCCACTTCAAAAAGGAAAAACATGAATCCAATTTTTCATCTCAAAAAGGTTTCATGAGGTTAGAAATACCAAAGAAATGGCCTAAATTCTACCTCCTGATTATGAGGTATATTACTTTAGAAGGAAAACACATTGTGATTTTTTCCCATAACTTCCTCCTTCTCAAGCATTTCAAAGGCTGCACAATCAACATTCCATTTTTTTGCTACAATCCTTGGAAGCATTAGTGTTGAAATTTAAGAACCCTTTAGCTAATTTAATTTATCAAGGTTTTATTTTGATGTTGATTAAGTGAAGGGAAATTCAATAGTCTAATATTGTCACTGAGGCAATCGATATCCCTAGTGAGAAGGAAAACACCAAAGAGGGTGAAGATTAATCTATTGAATCATAATCTAAAAATGGATAGGAGGGATAGAATATTGGGGATTCTACTGAGAAAGTGTAGGAGGAGCCCAAACTAGATATGGGGAGTCATATCTATGTCCACCTATTAGCTAGTAGAGGTAGAGGGGTTCCTGCTTCCAATGATAAGGCATAAATTATGGATTCTCTCCAAAATTTTCAAATAAATATTTCTATCTAGAAAGTCCTGAGTATAAAAATCACAGATGAGTTTGAGAAGTTAAAAGGGCTCCTAAGTCAAAATTTGATAGCCATTAAACTGGGCAAGGATCATTCGGTTCACACTCCACATAGTAACAAATCAACTCAGAGTGGTGGAGAGGAGGAGGTTACCCAGGTTATTAGGAGGAGAAAGTGGAAATTCAATGTACTTATCTCAAGCACAAAATATAAGAAGAAGATAAGGACCAATTCATCATAATTTTTACTAGAGGAAGGAATAAAAAATGCGATAGTAGTGAGACCAAGAAGTTTGTTTTTTACTCTAAATCAAAATAGTCTATTTTGCTTTGTCTCTTTTTATCTAGTCTTAGGTTTTTTTGGTTGATACTTGGCATAAGTTTGGTGGCAGAGGGTTTTAGATGCATGGTTCATATTTTGTTCCTTTTTTGTCTTGTTTATTTTTCATGTCTATATTTTGGGTTTCTTTTGTAAAGGGAATGGGCCTTTTTAACCTGGTCTTTAACTGATTCAATAAAAAAATGTTTTTATGCTTCATGTTTCAAATCTATACATAATGATAAATTATTAAAAAATACCTTCCCTATAAACCTTAAGGACTATGCCTTATATTTTTTCTATTCCATACCATTAGGATCCATGCACTCCACTTATTTTATAGATGACTTATTTATATTTTCAATCAACATTTAAAAAAGGTCACATTTTCATAGCTTGTTAACCTAACACAATAACATAATGAGAATATCAGTGAATATATGCTTAATATTAAAAAAATGCTTATAAATATGACTCACCAAATAATTGATACTAAATTCCATAGTATATTATCTCAAAGTATACCCATTAAGAACAAAGCTATTTTCAACTCATACCACTCTTTTGATGAACTTTTCAGTTTGGTTAGGAACTATGCGCTCAAGATTTTAGAGTAAAAATGATTAAATATGTGACTAATTACCCTAACTATAGTGGAGATAAATATCAAGGTAAAAAAAATCCAAAAATAAGGCCAATGATAGTAATTTTCAACCTAAGAATGAGAAAAACAATGTAGTCAATGTGATAAATACACCACTGACAAACTTGTCCTTTCGTAGCTAAGGGTGATTAAATAATTGATTGAATGTAAAAATACATATTTACCTCCACAAAAGGAGTGGGACTCATTTATACCTTTTCCTAAAAACCATTATGTCAATTAATACTAAAATTATCACATAATTCAAGGCCATTCTATAAATAGATTCATAAATATAAAGCATAAGATATAAGACTTGATTGATAAAAAATAGATCCATGTATAATGCCAAAACAATAATTTGAATGAATTAGTAGCTTATCTAAATAAAATTTTGAAAGTTTTTAATAATATTATTTCAAATCATGCTACCCAAAAAAACCAAGTTGATTTTCATATGATAGCTCAAAATTTATTCTATGTTTTACCCTAATTTAGATTAATGTTATCCTTGATAAAATATAAATTAATATAATTAATGCAAATTAAAAAGATATTTAGTAAAGTAAAAATATGAATGTAAATTTTTTAAATTGATTTATAACTCTAACTTGTTAAATATAGAAAGTTTAAAAAAGGATATAATACACATCACTTCCTTGCACTGTGTAAGACCAAGACTGCAACTAGGTAGTATGAAATATAGAAGAATGGATTATGGCTCACTCAGATTAGGACTAGATCTCTAAGTGCACCTAGATCATAATTTTAGCCTTAGGTTGGTAAATTTAATCATTATGTTCCATGTCTAATGGTTTTGTATATATATTTTTTCCTCTCCATTTTCATACAAACATGTGCACTTGCCTATCTTTCAGCTATGTGTGCAATCCTAAGGTTTGATGTTGTAACCAACTCCCAAAAATATATACCATTCACTTAAAACCTTATGTACACTTAAAATTATATCTTAAAAACCACAAAATTGGATTAATTATGGGTCAAGATAATCCCAACCACTCCCCATTGAATGGTTGAGCACTACCTACATATCCAATACTCTGAAGAGGGAAGTCAAACTGCATGTCGTTAGTGTTGTTAGGTGAATGCATAAAATTAATCTAATTTAGTCAATTTATCCTATATATATATATATATATATATATATATATATATATATATATATATATATAAAGACATGTTATTAGTTAATAATTAGTAAATTGGAAGGAATAGGTCAGTCTATTTGAATGTGCAAAAGTCTATATGTATTTATTTGATGAGTATTAGATAAATAATAGGCTTATACCTATTTTATATTTATTCAATAATATTTAGGAAAATTATCATGAAAATGACATATAAAATGTAAAATATGACCCAAATGAATGATTTTATTTTTAAATGTGACCATTGTTTGGTGCAAGACCAAATCATCAGACTTAGATGATATTATCAAAAAATATTGTTTGAGTTTGATATTACTGACTAGGATAACAAACATTGATATGGTGATGTGAATATGTTTGAGTAATATAATTAATTGGTTTGACATAAACTATGAGAATTCCTATAGTTGGATTATAGTAACTTGGGAGATTTATAACTATAGAAGGCATGTAGATGTGAGAGAATGGAAAATAAGATTCATGTATGTATTCATAAGTCATGTAAGATGAAGGTAAGTAAAAAATAGAATTACAAAGTATCTAATACCAGATTTTAGTATCTAAAAATTCTCCCACTTTATTCTAATATTAAAATTCAATATACATACTAGATTAAAAGAATCAATATATGTACCTAAGTGTGTAAAGCACACTTCATCTTTAGGAGATGCTCCAATCAGTATCTTGCTCCAAGCCAACCTAAAATGAAAATTTAGTAGTCATTGTACATAAAATAAGATTTAAAAATGTATAAACAAAAACTTGAAATTTAATATCAAGGAATGAGTAAAATTGTAGATGGGTGAATTGGGTTTCTCTGTAACTTTTTGGAGATAATGTGTATTTATTGAAGCATTGGAGATTCATTCCTCTTGATAAAAAATTTTGGATAATTTTGAGGTGATCAATAAATAATGTTTGTAACTAAGGTGAGTCCATGGATCAAAAATTAAAAATACTCAACCTTCATTGGAAAAATATAAATGAAAATAGTGCTATGGCCATTGAGCGTAGTAGAAACCTCAACCATACTAACCCATGTAACTAGTCTTGCACTAATATTGTAACCCTAAGATGGAAGGTGGGATAAAAATGTTGGGATTGTGTATTAATTCCAAAGACATGGAGGGAACTAAATATAAACTAAATTACTCATTTAAACATGAACTAACCATTGCAAACAAACCTATAAATTCAAGGGTACTCACTGTTAGGTTGTGGAGCTAAAAGCTTCAACTATGCAGACATGGAGGAGGTTGCTAAAGTTCCAGAGACATCGGCATTGGTAGTATAACTGACATCGGTCATGATGAATGTAGAAGGCAATCGGCATCGGCGGGGAATCGGCCAATGTCAGTCAGCAACAGTTAGATAGGGACCGACATCGATCGCCTGTGGTAGTTCCAAAACTGTTCATTACACGGACAGTTAGTTGAATCGAGTGTTTGCATGTAAAGGCTATTTCAAGTCTTGAGCTGCATGTCTATTATTAGTAAACTAAGAGTCTAAGTTATTGTTTAAGTCTGGGATCTATTTATAGACCCATTGGCATGTATTGTAATTATGAGCTAAAAAGGAAAGCAAGGAAGATCCTTCCATTGTAAGATCATTGAGTTGCAGGTTGTTGCAAGCTCATAGGAGATCTACATGTGTAAGTAAGGTCTATTGAATTGCAGGTTGCAAGTTCATGGGAGATATACTTGAAGTACTTTAGAGTACTTGTGTACTGGCAGGGTTATTACTGACTGGTTGGAGAGGTGAACACCAATTCTATGTGTGAGTTGTGTGTTGGGACCATTTTTGGTAGAAGAGTGAACTCTTGAAGAAAATTACTGAGCACTTGAGGTGTGGGAAGCTTCTGAGAGGTGGAAGAAGAAGTGGCATCTTATTTATTGTATTTTCTTTCTAGATGAATATTAATACAAGATTGTGTATTGTCTCTCATATTCTATGCTATTTGTGAATTCTAGTTACTTGTACTTCTGGTTAATTCTACATGTTTAATTTCTTGTATTTGGTAATCATATTGTGCTCTTTCTGAGGAGCAAGATCCTAAAAAATGGGATTAGAATAGTTGTGTTGTTCTTGGATTCCCCAACAACTGGTATCAGAGCTTTTGGTTGGGATACTAACAGGTTGTATCAAATCTGGTTAGTGTGTGTTGATTAAAGGTTACTCACAGGGGTTTCTGTTTGAGTGGGAGTAGAGCAATGGCAGAAGACAGTACACTATGAATGGAGAAGTTTAATGGCAAGAACTATCAATTATGGAGGATGCAGATTGAACATTATCTATATCAAAAAGATTTGTACTTACCATTGGGTGGGGTTGATTGCAAGCCCCAGGATATGAAGGATGAAGAATGGGAGGTTCTTGATCGGAAGGCTCTGGGATCTATAAGGTTGAGTCTTGCATCGTCTGTGATTTCCAACTTATCACACGCTAAGACAATGGTAGAGTTGATGGAATTTTTGGCAAATTTATATGAAAAACCCTCGGTTTTGAATAAGGTATTTCTTATGAAGCAATTATTTAATTTACAAATGTTGGAAGGTGGATCTGTACATAGTCATCTTAGTGATTTCCATGGTTTGGTAAACCAGTTAAATTCAATCAATATTGTTTTTGATGATGAAATTAAGGCTCTCTTAATCTTATGTTCATTACCTGAAAGTTGGGAGAGTTTGGTAATGACAGTTAGCAATACTGTGTCTGCTTCAAATCTTAAAAGTGGATGATGTTGTGAGTGTAATCTTAAATGAAGAGATTCACAAGAAAAGCACAGGTGAATAATCAGGAAATGCTTTGAGTGTGGAAATCAGGGGAAAGCAAAGAGAGAAGATTGAGCGTTGGAGATCAAGGTCAAAGATAGGCAGGAGATCCAAGTCCAGGTATGGCAGAATAACCTGCTAGAAATGTGGAAAGCAAGGGCACTTAAAGAGAGATTGTTGGTTGGGTGAAGATCAGCATGACGGACATGAAGAAGAAGTAGATGTTACAGATTTTGTTGCACAGGATGCTCTAGTATGTTCCTTAGAATAAGTATAATCTTGGGTTTTAGATTTTGGTGCCTCTTTTCATGCATCCCCAAATAGGGAATTTTTTCATGAGTATGTCGAGGGAGACTTTGGAGAAATTTGTTTAGGGGATGGTAAGCCTTGTCAGATGGTTGGCAAAGGGAAAGTGAAGCTAAAATTATAGATAGGTAACACATGGGTGTTGAAGGAGGTCATGCATGTCCCAGTTCTAGAGCAGAATTTGATTTCTATAAGAAGTTTGGGTGATGAGGGTTGCACAATAACTCTCACAGCGGACTCTTGGAAGGTTACCAAGGGTGCACTTGCTGTAGCAAGAGGTAATAAAGTAGGTACACTTTATCTATCTACTTGTATTACTGATTCTCTTTCTGGGTTATCTACTTCAGTTGTAGATTCGAAGATGTGGCTTAATAGGCTTGGTCACATGAATAAGAAGGAGATGCATGTTCTTAAGTCAAAGGGTATGCTTTCAGTTTTGAAAAGCATGAATTAAGATTTTTGTATGTAGAAGAAGAAGGTAACATTTCTTGAGGAATCCGATGTTCATGACAAGAGTAGGAAAGCCTTAGTTTTCAAGGAGAAGGTGACAGATAGAGATTAGTCAAAGGGGCTAAAGAATTCTGAGCAGAGCAAGGGTGATTTGGACAAGGGTTTGATCCAAAAAGAGATCGTGGGTAGAAGTCATTTCTCACAAGAAAAACATAGAGACTGACGTCGGTTAGAAAACTCGCATTGGTGTCTAGACAGGGACCAATGTTGGCTATGTGAAGACTGATGTTAATGACTCAGGGATAGATAAACACTGGTGTCAGTCAGGGAACTGATGCCAGTGATGAGGCAGTCGCATGGAACCAATGTCGGATGGGTGCATACTGAGATGTGACCGGCATCAGTCACTAAGATGGATTTTGGGTGGACAACAAGCTATCAAGGAGTCTCAAGTACCCATATGGAGGACTTAAAGGGTATGTAAGCCTTCAATTCATCATTTCCCTTCTTTACACTACTTGTTGCTCACTAATGGTAAAGAACTAGGAAGTTGTTAAAGAAGTAGAGCAGGTAGATCCAGGAAACAGTGGGAGCTTGGCATGGATGAAGGATGTGATTCCTTGGATAAGAACCAAACGGGAGTTTTTGGGTGGAGTTACCAGCTGGAAGGAAGCACTGAGAGATGAATGGATTTTCAAGATGAAGAAGAGTGGAAATGGATACATGAGATGGTAGGCCAGGGTATATGGTCTTGAATAAGCTGCATGACAATGGAGGTTTGATCATTGTGTTTCTCTTTACCAGGTTGGATAATATTAGCTACATTATCATATTACTGTATGATGTGCTTGTTGTAGGGTTACATTTATAGGGAGTTTCTGAACTAAAGGTAAAGCTAGTTCAAAGGTGTGTCATGAGGAATCTGGGAGCAACAAGATTCTTTGGCATGAGTGTGTTCTAAGGACATGGAAGGTCACAGGTTGACTTTGTTTCAGGATGATTGTATGAAACCAGTTAGCACGCTAATGGTTGGACAGTCTTATGGATAATGTCTTGATTCACATGATGAGGTTAAGTGCATGGTATGTACTAGACCTGAGTTTTCCCAAGTAGTGGGAGTTGTCACAAGTTTGGAGCCAATTCAGGAAAGAAGCACTAGAGGGCAGTTCAGTGGATTCTTAGAGGGACCAGCAGCAAGTTGACATGCTATGCAGGGTCAAGTTATTTTCTACATGGTTTGTAGATGTGGATGTGGCAGGTGATTTGGATGACAGGAGGTGCACCACATGATTTTTGGTGGTTAGTCTTCAAGAGTGATCTTGAAGAGGGATACAAAGCTAAGGGAACAAACTAGATGATGTACATTTGCAGCTATTTATCTCCAAGTGGGAGATTGTTAGGTTGTGGAGCTAAAAGCTTCAACTATGTAGACATGGAGGAGGTTGCTAAAGTTCCAGAGACACCAGTGTTGGTAGTATAAATGACGTCGGTCATGATGAATTCAAAAGGCAACTGGCATCGGTAGGGAGTCAGCCGACGTCGATCAGCACCAGTCAGACAGGGACTGACGTCAGTCACCTGTGGCAGTTCTAGAACTGTTCATTGCATGGACAGTTAGTTAGTTGAACTTAGTGTTTGCATGTAAAGGTTATTTTGAGTCTTGAGCTATGTGTCTATTATTACTAAACTAAGAGTCTAAGTTATTGTTTAAGTCTGGGGTCTATTTATAGACCCATTGGCATGTATTGTAATTATGAGTTAAAAAGGAAAGCAAGGAAGATCCTTCCATTGTAAGATCATTGAGTTGTAGGTTGTTGCAAGCTCATAGGAGATCTACATGTGTAAGGTCTATTGAATTACAGGTTTCAGGTTCATGGGAGATCTACTTGAAGTATTTTAGAGTACTTGTGTACTGGCAGGGTTATTACTGACTGGTTGGAGAGGTGAACACCAATTCTGTGTGTGAGTTGTGTGTTGGGACCATTTTTGGTAGGAGAGTGAACTCTTGAAGAAAATTACTGAACACTTGAGGTGTGGGAAGCTTCTGAGAGGTGGAAGAAGAAGTGGCATCTTCTTTATTGTATTTTCTTTCTGGATGAGTATTAATACAAGATTGTGTATTGTCTCTCATATTCTATGCTATTTGTGAATTCTAGTTACTTATACTTCTGGTTAATTCCGCATGTTTAATTGCTTGTATTTGGTAATCATATTTTTCTCTTTTTGAGGAGCAAGATCCTAACAAGTGGGATTAGAACATGTGTGTTGTTCTTGGATTCCCCAACACTCACTACTAGGTACCATGGAATGTGTTTGGAAAATATAAATTACAAAAGTGTAAGTGTGCATGAAAAAGCTTCATGCCCCATTATTTATGTTAACATTCTAAATTATTATAATATGTATGCATGACAACTTCATGCCCTATAATTTGAATTTATATATTCTAATATTATATAGAATGGCCTACATCTATATAATATTTGTACTCCATATCTAAAAAATCTAAAAAAATGTATATCATGTCCTATAAATTGAGTGAATATTCTTTGCATATGCCTCGATTGTATTTGAATATGTGCATATATAAAAAAGTATATCTCTTATCCTATAAAGTGAGTGCATGTTACTAACACATACCCCAAAAATGTGTTTAAAATCTATCAATATCTATCCCACTCTGATATCTGAACCACTCTAAAATATTTGTAATATACATAATTTATGCCAAAATATGTATTTTATTCTCATGGAGGCTTAAGTATCTATTAAAATCCCACTAATATGCCTCAATTTTGAGGTGAGGGACATAGCTTACAAGTGACTCATCTCAAAATAAAGATTTAATTGTACCATGTTATGATTAAATATGTAATAATTTGTAGTCATGTTAACATGTGTAGAATATGTCATCATAATAAAGAATGTTTCATCAAAATATGTGTGAAACATACATAATTCAAGGCATAGTATCATTTCAAGATGTGTGTGTGTGTGTGTGTGTGTGTGTGTGTGTGTGTGTGTGTGTGTGTGTGTGTGTGTGTGTGTGTGTGTGTGTGTGTGTGTGTGTGTGTGTGTGTGTGTGTGTGTGTGTGAAATATACTCATAAGAATACATAGGAAAGGATCATGATATAGATCACAACACTGTACATAAGGGGATATGTGTGATAAGGATCATGACACTTGAAAAGTTTTCAATCATATGAAGATAAAAAATAAATGTCATGCCCATGATGCACACAATAAAATTACATGAAATATCACATAATATCATAAATAATTCCAAAGGGATGCATACAAGAGATAAGGAATTCAACACACATAAGGCTAAGGATTCATAAGGGACAATAAATGTCCCACACACAAGGATAAGGAACCATAAAGAGAAAGAATAATTGTCTCACACAAGGATAATGATCCACAAACAAGGTAAAATAAGTATTGTACACACAAGGATAAGGAGCCAGAAATGAGGGGTAATAAATGTTACACAGACAAGGCTAAGGAGCCACAAATAATAGACACCAAATGTTTCTCATACAAGGCTAAGAATCTCTAAACAACATATAATAAATTACTAGCCTATTATAAAAGTGGCAAACATAAATGAAGCATAAAAATTTTAATTTATTTTAACCATCAAGGTATGCATACGTCATAACATATTAAAATAAATATCCATGTAACACTATATAAAGTATGAGTAATAATAAGACATGTGTAATTAATCAAGGTCGTTCAACATGGTAAATAGAAAGGTCATATAAAAATATAATATGTTATTGTAAATTGTGGAATAAGATGCCCACAACTTTGGCATGGCCCTTGAGTATATGAATGGTCCAACATCTATGTATCCATATATCATGTGTATTTATATGCCCTGAATGTCTCATGTATGCCATGGAAATTTGTGTGTATATATAATAAATGATATATAATATAACAAACATGTGATTATAACATATGTAAATGAGTAAAATAGCAATCATGTAGTGGTCATCGCTTGATTTTAGAGTTTTTTGAATATTTAAATATTTTGAATCTTTGAACCATTTGATTTTTTTGTATTTTTAAATATTGTTAATTTTTGACATACATCAATATAGTTAAGCAAGGTCAAGTAGGAAGGATTAAACAATAGAAAAATGAGAGGGATCCAAACAATTTGAAACATGTGTCAAGGCGC